>MU223457.1:4420157-4443079 GCA_018584345.1 Thuja plicata | reverse complement strand
ATTTATTGCAAGATTCTGCAGCTATTTGCTTGTAAAAGCATATTTGAAAGGTTTGTTTGCATCTCCTTGCAAAGATTGCTCTTTTGTTCCCCAGCCCCATTTTGAATTTCTCTTGAGGTTATTTACTGCAAGATTCTGCAGTCATTTGCTTGTAATAGCATATTTCAATAGTTTGTTTGCATCTCTTTGCAAAGATTGCTCTTTTGTTCCCCAGTCCCATTTTTGGATCTCTGTTGAAGTTATTTATTGCAAGATTCTGCAGCTATTTGCTTGTAAAAGCATATTTGAAAGGTTTGTTTGTATCTCCTTGCAAAGATTGCTCTTTTGTTCCCCAGCCACATTTTGAATTTCTGTTGAGGTTATTTACTACAAGATTCTGCAGTCATTTGCTTGCAAAAGCATATTTCAAAGGTTTGTTTGTGTCTCCTTGCAAAGATTGCTCTTTTGTTCCCAGCCCCATTTTTGGATTTCTGTTGAGCTTATTTACTTCAAGATTCTGCAGTCAGTTTCCAGTCACAAGTTGTAAAATAACTTATGGATCTTTTCCTGATACGAAGACGTGCAATTTGTTTTCCAACTCTGATTTTTAGATAATCATAATAGTTGATTCTGCACTCATTTTCCATTTGTAATTCAAAAAATGACTGAAGGATCTTTTTTTTTCTGATACGAGGCCTTGCAGTTTGTCATCAAATTCTGAGTTTTGGACAATGGTTGTTTCTCCACTCGCTATCCAGTTGCAAGTCAGTAAATGACTAATGATTTTTTTTGCCTGATAGAGACCCATGCAGTTTGTCATCCACCTCTGAGTTCTGGATAATGGATGATTATGTGTTCCTTTATTCAGAAAATGGCCATAGGGTTTTTCTGATTTGGAGTCTTGTTGGCTGTTGCATAATTCTGAGTTTAAGTTCTTTGCTCCATCCCCCTTGTGCATTGCCCTCTGCAAACAAAACTTTTGCAAAACTTATTCATGGATTATACTTCTTGGGTTTGTCTCTGGATCACCCTCTTTGTGGAAAGACTTTTGTTTCATGTTTTTTAACTACTTTTTTCCAAAATGACGAGTTGCCTCATGTCTGCATATCTGGTTTTTATCAAATTCTGAGATATGGATAATGCTTGTTTCTCCACCTACTTTGCAATTCAGAAAATCACTACTGATTTTTATTTTCATGATATAGATATCTGCAGTTTTCATCCAAATCTGAGTTTTTCATAATGGTTGATTATGGGTTCATTTTTCTAGAAAATGACTAAAGGATTTTCTCTCATATGTAGTCTTCTTGTCTGTCACACAATTCTGAGTTTAAGTTCTTAGCTCCATCACCCCCACCCCCACCCCCCACCCCCAAAACAAAAGTTTGGCTATATTTAATCATAGTATTCTTGTTGGGTTAGTTTCTGGGTCACGCTCTTTGTCGAAAGACTTTCATTTATTTTAACATTTTTCTAAAATGCTGAGTTGCTGCAGGTCCGAGTATCTCTTTTTGAAATTTCATGAGAGCATGGTTGTATTCCAAATAATTTCCAACTGAATATATACTAGAAAACGGTTTCCATTTTTGTTTCCAATTAGCCAAATTTATATATAATTTTTCACTTCTGATATGATTTGTCAAAGCTTCCTTGTCAATACTTGGAAGGGAATTAAATGGACACAAGTATATGACTAGTCATTCCAGAAAAAGTGATGTTACTTTTATTGAGCACTCAGACGAGCTTCATTTTTGTTTAATTGTTTGTCCATGCATGTTCATTGCATTCAAACAAGAAATATTAGAATAAATGAGGCAAATTTTCAAAGCTGAAAGATATTTCTTAAGACAGTTTTACATAACAGGTTTGAGTATGTATTGTTTAGAGTTGACTTGCCATCGTTGCTCCCCATTCATTCCCAATCCTCGTTTTATTGGTTAGACTATGTTCTACAAAGATCAAACCCTGCTTTTCAACTAAAACAGGGGTACAAATTTATTGAAACACAAAGAGGAACAAAACAACCAAGAGCTTAACAGAGAGCTCTACAGAACCCTATCACGATTAATAAGTTGATAAAAAATATGAGATAAATGGAGGCAGTTGCCCTTATCATCAATACTCCAACCCTACTTGTGCGTTGAAGCCCATTTGGCCAAACAGTCAACAACCCCATTCCACTCCCAAGGGATGTGTGTAAAAGTGATAAAGTCAAGAGACTTAACACATAAACCATTCACATCAAATAGACGCAACACACAAGATTTTCCCGTGGAAACCCTTGTTAGAGGGAGAAAATCACGTGTGGAATGGTATCCACAAATTTCACTAGTGCACCAAGAAATTTGCCTTGTTAGGAGCTATTACAATCACCCTATTAGAGGTATACCCGGTTAAGAGTATTTTAGCTTGGTTAGAAGCTAACAAGTCCTGTTAAAGACTACTCTGTTAAGATATTTTGAACTCCTTCTAAGCGTTACCTGGTTAGAGGATTTTAAACTTCAGATCTTGTTAAAGATCCTGCCCACCCTGTTAAGAGCGACCTTGTTAAAGGATTTTGACTTGCAAACCTGTTAGGGCTTGCCTTGAGATAGACTCGAGAATGTCTGATCTGAATATGACCTCTTTGTCTGACAGATCTGTTTCAGCTCTGATCACTGCGCCGCCTCATACTTCAACCAACTCCAAAAAAACATCAATTTCAATCTCAACGCCTAAAACTGTTACCCTAATTCACAATTTCATCCTTCTTTTATATCAAGTTATACAAGTCGGCCTTCAACCTAAAACGTTTTACCCACCGTCCTAAAATTCAAATCCGATCCCGTCAAAACACGTTGGTCAACCCAATAAAGTCAATACAACATAAATCGGGTCACAAATAATCATTAACTAACATTAGACTGATTGGTAAACTGATCAAATCAAACTTGTTCCGACTGTCCTCTGTTCTTCGTGCCAATGTCACTTTAATCTTCAATAACTCAATCAATTCTTCAAACTAACTAATGCGATTGTAGACATAGGTAGATATACCTCTGTAGATGATAAGTGCACGATTGCACACCTTACCTCGATCTCCAGCTCCAAATTCAATTCTTCAAACTAACTAATGCGATTGTAGACATAGGTAGATATACCTCTGTAGATGATAAGTGCATGATTGCACACCTTACCTCGATCTCCAGCTCCAAATTTAATCGCCTAAGTGTTGCTCACTGTTCTTTAACCGATTGATTGTACACTTAGTCAATTGTTCAATTGAATCTCCATCACCATCAGTACACCTGATCTTGCTTCTCCAATACATCATGTTGCCAACAATGACAACACCGCAATACAATACTATGATCAAAACACCGATCATCTTCACCAAATGCCAACAATCTTCCCCTTTGGCATTGATGGCAACACTTAGAAGAATAAACATGAAATTTGCCTAAGTGTCGAATCTACAACAAAAATAAAAAATACATTACATTGCATTTACAGTAAACGAATTCAGCTATACTCCCCCTAGGAATTACAATCATGAATATTGCATCGCTTGACCCGTACAAAAAAAGCTTGAGCCAAATTTCAGCTTAAGTACATCATTACATTACATACATTTCCTCCCCCTTTGACAACAATGACAAAGGTATGACAAAAATGTCAAAAATGTATTTATATAGTAGTATCGCTTGATTACATTCTACTCAAAATATCAACGAAGTTGACCTTCAAAATTTGTAGATCAGCGTCCCATGTCTTTAGTAGAACTTCCATTGTAGCTATCTGCCCACTTAACAAAAATGCTAGCTCTTCCAAACCATCAATTGTACACACATCGGGGAAAGCCAAATCTTTTTCTGCCCCCTTCACTCCCTGTTGCAAGACTTCTAGGTTTGATATCAATAAACTTTGCAACTCTAATGAGTTAGCAATCATCTTTTCTTGATTAGACCGATTGGCTCTCAACTTAGTGTTGATGGTATTCACTTTCCCACTAAATGTTGTAGTAGATTTAGTGTGGGGATTAAAATTGGCTACGAGTACCCTAAGCTCCTGTTGAGCTTCACTATTTTCCCTTTCCAAATCCTTCAAAAATTGAGAAAAATCAGAAATAAACTTTGAAATTTTAGTACCATTCAATGTGCTCTTCATTTGGTTAACAACTTTTGTGAGTTTCTTGTTACTAGTGACAATTGACTGAACTAACTTCTCTGATATTTTCTTCTCATATGCCTTCTCCGCTCTCAAAACTGTTGCATCTTCTAGACTCTTCATATCTTCATCAGTTGCAACTACCAAAAGGGCTAACTAATCTATGGGTCTAGCCTTTTCATCATATGTAACAGTGCTCAATAATTCTGAAAACAAGTCTCTTGCAGTAACAATTACCTGAGCATCTTGTTCCATCATCCTTTTCTTTGCAATTGACTTAATGACACCACCAATGTTGACCATTTCCTCAGCGCTTGTTTCACTCAAATCAATCTGTCTTTTAAGTGTTAAGTCCCCATCAAGTTGAATCTTAGACTTTGTTGGAGGAGTGATCTTATCTGCACTTTGATCCTTTTCAATAATGTCTTCTTCTTGTTCTTGTTTCCTTGTGATGTTTACTTATGTATCTTCCTTTTCCTTTTCCTTTTCCTGCTCTTGTGATTGCACATTGGTAGTGTCTTTTTCTTGAATATCATCTGTCTTACTCTGGCCGGTACCTGTGCTCACTGTATCATCTTCCTTCTGCATTTCAGTCTTTGTCTGTGGTTCTTGAGTGTCCAAAGGGTCATTCTGTACCTCCATGTCAGGTTCATTTGTTGTACTATCAATTTCATCAAGTGTAACTTGCACATTATCAATCTTCAAACCTTTTGTGGTTTGTATGACCACCAAGTCATCCTTCTTCTCTTTTGTTGTCTCCTCATCAACATTCATAGGAGTTGTTCCACTTGTGTCCTTCAAACCTAAGTGTTTTCTCAAGATATCCTAAGTTTCATCCATTATCGATTGAAGGGTGGTCCCACAATAGTGTGTCCCACTTTTTGGCCAACTTTGACACAGAGATCAACATTTTGAGAAAAAACTTCACTTTCGAACACCTATTGCCGCAAAACTATAAGGAATTTGAAGATGATGTAAACTAGGGTCTTTTAGCATTTTCTTTCTAGTTTCTAAATATATATTTTTTTTTTAAAATTAAAATTCATTTTTCCTTCTCCTTCAAAAAGTGGTTTGTGTGAAAAAACTGTATTTTTAAGAAGTGACTGTCACTTGATCAACATAACTTTTTTTTTAAATATGATAACGATGTAATTCTTTCAAAATTATATTTGTAACTTCAATATCTAAAGGATGTAATTGGTTTCATTCATTTTCGGTCAATATTTCATAGTTTATTAAGTTCTAAAGTGACTGTAACTGTAATTTAGACATAAGGTCACTTAGATCTCTCTAACTTGATCTCTATATATCGAAATTCAATTTTATTTTTTTTAATAGAAAAGTAACACAAATACTCTTTTCCTACTTATTTTTCATTTTTTTTTTTTGTAATTTACTATTTTTCCTGAAGCCTTGAAGAGACAGGTTGTTGAATGACCAAACAACCTATGTTTAGTTAAAGTAATATTTGAAAGTGATAACGAACTCAATATGTATTAAAATTATATTCATTAGAAAGCTTGTTCCGAATCGCATCATTTGGCATCATTTGTTTTAGAAAAAAATTGATTTGGTCCTTGTCCCAAGCCTTGAAAGGACAATTTTTAGGAGTTTTTTATTTTCTGAGGGGAAATTTTCATTTTAGGGCCCTTCGTGCGAAGGCCCCCTTCGCGCGAAGGGGTTTGAGGGGGTTCGAGCAAACCCCCCTTCGAGCGAACCCACCAAGGAAAATTTGCCCAAATTGCTTTTTTTTGTTGATTCATAGGGTTCGCTCGAATTGGGTCTAGTTCGAGCAAACCCCCCATTTTATCTAGTTTGCGCGAAGCCTATTAACCACTTCGCACGAAGAGGATACTTCGCGCGAAGCCATCAAAAAAGAATTTTTTTTTTAAAGTCTGAAATCCTTCGTTCTGAAAAGTGGGACACACTATTGTGAGATCACCCTGAACTTCTCCAATCGTCAACCTTGTAGCTCTAGCTCTTGTCCTGAGTAGAGATCTTAGCTCTTTAACTTTGTTCTATATCTCTTCTACAATAGAATCAGGCATTAAACTCCACAAAGAACGTTTGACCAACTCTCTATCTCTAGAAAGTGCATGCTTCCACCTAGCATCAATTATATCATACAATGTTGCAAGGATTTGACCTTGCATTTCTATATATGCTTTGCTTAATCTATGCATACTGAAAACTACAACATTTCCCATCAGTCCTTTGTCTTGTTCATTCACTTTATCATAAAACTTTCTTACTCCAACCAACACACCGTGACTCTTTACTTTATACACTATCTTTTCAACAAATATAAACTTTCCAAAATCAATTTTAGTAGATTTACCTCCAACAGACTTAGTGGTAGGGGCACCTAATACCTTTGATTTCTTTCCTTAAAACTTAAGCACCTTCTGCTCATTTTCTGATTCAGTATCCTCGCTTTCTTTATCTGCTACTTTTTTCAATCTTTGAGCTTGCTCCTTTCTCTTCCCTGTCACTTTGTAGTGCTAGGAGTCTCCTTTATTGTAGTTGCCTTTGGCTTTGCACTTACTGTAGGTTTCTTCTTTGTAATGACCGGAGGAGAAGATTTCTCCTTCTTTTACGTGAGTGAAGCTTCTGGTCTGTCTACTGATTGGGGCACTACATGTTGCACCCACTTCTTCAACTTCAACTTCAACTTCAACTTCTTTTGCTTTAGATGTGCCAGCTTGTTCTGTAGTATGCTTTGATCTAATCTTCTCCAATTGTCCTTTAGTGAAACCTTTTTTCATAAAAAATGTGTCAATGTCACTCTTTACTTTCTTCTCAATTACATGTTTCATTAACTCATTGTGAACTTTGAGAGATTTTTCTTCATAAGTTCCAAATCTTGGTATCTCAGGGTATACTGGTTGAGCCAACAGGTTGTCTGCATACAAAAATAGTATGTCTCCTTCCACTTCATATCCCATGGGCATTAACCATGAATTTTTGGGCTCAACTGCGTCCATCATGAATGTATCAATGTCAACCATGAAACATATGGTATCCTTGTACTTCTCTGCAATAGTAGCTCTCTCTCTCTCTCTCTCTCTCTCTCTCTCTCTCTCGCATTGTCTTCCAAAAATCTTTCAAATAACCCCAAACTATGCACCCCAAATTGTGCTTGTAAATCCATTATCCAACAACTTAATGCAGTTACTAATATGAATGTATACTGGAACATCATTGGTCCAAGTGACCTTCCCTATTCCAGGAAACACGTTTTGAGAATAGAAGAATAAACACATGATTACCTGGACATATTTGAATTTTTGCCTTCCTTTATCTTCTCTAGGTTCACCAACAATTGTTCCCTCATGATTTCTGCTAAGTCATAGTCTTCATTCTCCTTCATTATCATATGTGATGTATGCATAGCACCAACAGGTATGCTATTCAACCAACTAAAGTGATAAACCTTATAACCGATAACCATAGCACCATACTTCACCTCTTCATCAGTTATATCATTAACAATCATTGCACGTCCATCCCATCTAGACTTTGTCAGTCTAATTAGTTCATCCTTTGGAATGGTGCAAAGAACATGTACACTACCGGTTGAGCATAGGCCGGTAACAACATGAATGACTTCCTTTGTGATTTTGTATGGTCTGTCCAGCCACATGAACTAGTAATGGATTTTTCTCAAGACAAACCTAACCCGGTCTTGCTCAAACACGTCAGGAAAAATGTCTGCAAAATGAAAACCTTTTTCTTCTATGCATTTATGTTCATCTTTTAGTACCATGTTATCATCACACATTCCCTCATACTGAGCATGAATTGCATCTGACCCTAAATCTTCTAGTTTGCAATTATTGAAAGCTCTTACATCTTCTGTATGTAAAACTTTGTAGGGCATGCTAGATAATGCACCTGTTGGATCGTTTTCCATAGACTTAAAAGGATGTAACTTAAATATCGGTCATAGTCTCTTTGTTATATCTATCAATTTTGGTGTAGCCATCTCAAATTTCCAACAATGCAAACAATTATTGGATAAATACCTTAAACAGTTTGAAAACTAGGACTTCTTCAAACAAACTCGACGATTCCGATAAATTTGCTCTTGTAGATCAACAAACACAATACTTTCTTGTCTCTTGAATCACAACAAACACTTCAAACAACACACCTCTAGTTTCACAACAACTTAAACAATGCACAAGGTGGGAATGAAATCCAAAAATACCCCTTTTTAATCTACCTTCGCACATATGTAATAAATGCACTTAACCGATAGAGTTAACCTTTTCACTAATTGACCAGACACTCATTATCGATGATCAAAACATCATATGATTCATCAAAACTTCATAATACATTCCAAAAATTTTTAATGCATCTTAACATGCTGATAGATCTGACCACATACCTTCAGGGGGTTCGAAAGATGTATTCAACAATAGTTGCCCCCCCTAAGCCATATGATAGCTTAATTTGATGATGAATTCTCCACACCCGATGGAGATGTGGATTGCTTCGATGACTGAGTGTCTTCTTTTTTCTTCCAAACCTTGTTCATCTCATTCTTGACTTCTTCTACATTTACAATCTGCTTCCCTTTTTTATTGCTTGACTGATTTACCGATTGGTTCCTTGACCTGCAATTCCTTGCTAAATGTCCAACCTTATGACAAAGAAAACATGCCATACTAGTTGATCTTCATGGTCCTGTATTGCCTATTCTAGTCCTCATTCTGCAATTCACAACCACGTGTCCATAGTTACCACAAACTGAGCATGTGACATCAAATTGCCTTTCCCTTTGGTAAGGGCTTTCCCGGTTCATTAGCGACCTTTGATTGTTTAAACTTGTCTTGCACTCATTAGCTTTGTGACCATATTTGTTGTAGTTGTAACAGTAACCATCAAAGCTACTAGATCTACAACTGGATCTAGATCTACAATCATAAGCAATATGACCATACCTATTGTAGTTATAGCAATATCCATCAAAATTGCTAGATCTATTATCGGACCTACTTCTACATACATTTGCAGTATGTCCTACCTTATGACATTTGAAACATACAGGTTTGTAGGCTTTCTTACAAGAAGTTCTTTGTGTTACCTTCGGTGGAGACTTTTCTTCTTGCTTAATTTCCTTTGTTCCAGAGGATTTTCCAAATTCAGTAGTAGTCATACCACTGTAACCAAGTCTTGTGGTCACTTTGCTTCTTTGACTCCTCCGTTGTTCATCAAGTTTTGCAGTACTTTCATTGAATTTCTTCAGCAGATCATTAACATTTTTAGTTCTCTTATTAGTTTCTCATTCTCATTTCTTAGATCTTCATTCTCTCTTATGACATTGACATTTTCTTCATTTAAATCATGTAGGTGTTCCCTCAATGCAACAACTTGTTTAGATTTGAAAAGTTCTTCTATTTTTGCCTCTAGGGTTTCATCTTTGGCTTTTAAGGCATCTTCTGCAATTTTCCTTGCATCTTCTGCAGATCTTCTTGCTTCCAATTCTTCATTCATTCTGATTGATTTTTCTTATCCTTTTTCAACTTTCCAATCTTCATAGTCATGGCTTCTAGGGCTGCTTTAGATTCAACAGATCCACTTTGTTCAGACAACTGCTCAATATAATCTTGAGTCTCACATTGTTGTTCAACCAATTCTTGTCTTTTAGCTCTTGACTGCTTCAGTTAATTCTTCAACCCCTCAATGAGCATTTCAACTTCTTTGAGTTGCCTCTTCAACAAACCCTCCATATCTGCCTTAATGATCCTACCCGAGCTATTAGGCTTCTTCAAGGGAACTTGGCTCTGATACCGATTGTTAGTGTTCAAAGGCACTGAGGGGGCGGGGTGAATCAATACACCCACAAAACTTAAATATCTTCCACAAGATCCAACATGCAAAAACAAATAGCACATAAAAACTTAACACAAACCATTCACATTAAATAGACACAACACACAAGACTTTCCCGTGGAAACCCTTGTTAGAGGGAGAAAACCACGTGTGGAATGGTATCTACATATTTCACTAGTGCACCAAGAAATTTTCCCTGTTAGGAACTTTTACAATCACCTTGTCAGGGGTATACCCAGTTAAGAGTATTTTAGCTTGGTTAGAAGCTAACAACTCATGTTAACGACTATTTTGTTAAGAGATTTCAAACTCTTACTAAGAGTTACCTAGTTAGAAGATTTTACACTTTAGATCCTGTTAAAGATCCTTCTCACCCTATTAAGAGCGGCCTTGTTAAAGGATTTTGACTTGCAAACTTGTTAGGGCTTGCCTTGAGATAGACTCAAGAATGTTTGATCTGAATATGACCTCTCTGTTTGATGGATCCATTTCAGCTCTGATCACTGTGGCGCCTTAGACAATCATCAATTCCAATTGCAACGCCTATAGTTGTTACCCTAATTCACAATTTCATCCTTCTTTTATATCAAGTTATACAAGTCAGCCTTCAACCTAAAGCGTTTTACCCACCGACCTAAAATCCAAATTCGATCTCGCCAAAACACATTGGTCAACCCAATAAAGTCAATACAACATAAACCGAGTCACAAATACTCATTAACTAATATTTGACTAATCGGTAAACTGATCAAATCAAACTTGTTATGACTGTCCTCTACTCTTCCTGCCAGTGTCACTTGCATTTTCAACAACTCGATCAATTCTTCAAACTAACTATTACGATCGTAGACATAGGTAGATATACCTCTGTAGATGATAAGTGCACCCACAAAACTGAAACAAAAACTTAAATATCTTCCACAAGATCCAACATGCAAAAGCAAATAGCACATAGAAACTTAACACAAACCATTCACATCAAATAGACATAACACACAAGACTTTCCTGTGGAAACTGTTGTTAGAGGGAGAAAACCACATGTGGAATGATATCTACAAATTTCACTAGTGCACAAAGAAATTTGCCATGTTAGGAGTTGTTATAATCACCCTGTTAGGGGTATATGCGGTTAAGAGTATTTTAGCTTGGTTAGAAGCTAACAAGTCCTGTTAAAGACTATAATGTTAATAGATTTCTAACTCTTTCTAAGAGTTACATGGTTAGAGGATTTTACACGTCAGATCCTGTTAAAGATCCTGCTCACCCTATTAAGAGTGACCTTGTTAAAGGATTTTGACTTGCAAACCTGTTAGGGCTTGCCTTGAGATATACGCAAGAATGTCTGATCTGAATATGACCTCTCCGTCTGACAAATCCGTTTTAACTCTGATCACTGCACCGCCTTAGATATCAACCAACTCCAAACAATCATCAATTTCAACCGCAATGCCTAAAATTGTTACCGTAATTCACAATTTCATCCTTTTTATATCTAGTTATACAAGTCGACCTTCACCCTAAAACATTTTACCCACCAACCTAAAATTCAAATCCGATCCTGCCAAAACACATTGGTCAACCCAATAAAGTCAATACAACATAAATCGGGTCGCAAATAATCATTAACTAACATTAGATTGATCGGTAAACTGGTCAAATCAAACTTGTTCTAACTATCCTTTGTTCTTCCTTCTAGTGTCACTTGAATCTTCAACAACTCGATCAATTCTTCAAACTAACTGATGCGATCGTAGACATAGGTAGATATACCTCTTTAGATGATAAGTGCATGATCACACACCTTAACTCGATCTCTAGTTCCAGATTTAATTGTCCGAGTGTCGCTCACTATTCTTTAACCAATTGACTCTACACTTAGTCAATTCTTCAATTGAATCTCCATCACCATCACCATGAGTACAACCGGTCTCGCTTCTCCAATACATCATGTTGCCAATATTGACAACACCTCAATACAACACTATGATCAAAACACATCATCTCCACCAAATGCCAACAATTTGCACTATGCTTGAATGTTTTTCAGATTATCTGCTAAACTTGCAGTATATTAGATAACATTCATCTTTTGAAAATTTAAAAAACTATGGAATGTTCACTTACAACTACATTTCTCAAATGTTACATCTTGAATGAATGTGGAAGCATCATATTTATTTGTACAATAAATTGTAATATCAAGGGAGCTTTATAATCAGATCTATGAAAGTTGTTTAATTGTTTTAAACTATTTTTTACTACTTAAGACATTCATTGACCTAAATTGAACATAAAATCTATGGTTCTAAAAAGGTAAAAGGTCAAAAGCAGTTTTTTCACTCATCGGTAAGTGAGACAAAATTGGTATACGAGATTCCACATATATAGTCCTTCCACAAGGAGATTGTTTTTCCTTGTACCTTCTCTATTGTTCAAAGGAGGTTTACAAGTCTACCACCATTCAAATCCAAACATGTGACTAATATTTTTTAGGTGAGGTGTACACGTGTATTGCCATTTAGATTCAAACATGTGATCCGTGCTTTAGAGTTCATAGGCTTTTTCCATTATGTCAACTTATGTTGTAATATTACTTTAAGAATGAATTCTAAATCTATTCACTAACATGGTATATATACACATATCAAACTCTCGTTTAATAATGGGAAATCACTATTTCTTTCTTGGGATCTATGAACCCACTTTTACATTTCAATTGAGTTCTTTGCAATTCCATTGTCATGTTGCATTGTATCTAGTCTTTGCTACTTCTTTTTTTCACCTATTATTTGTGTGATGAGATATATAGAAGGTTGAAATAGAGAAACTCATTGTTATTGGGGATTAAAAAGAACTAAAATAGTTTACACTTTGTGCAGAAGAAATAAAATGGCTTACATAACATGATATTTTTTATTTTTATTAATGTACTATCCTACTCAAATTATTCATATAATATGACTTTATATTTTACATATTAAGATAAACACTATGTTGGGGATCAAAATTATATTGTTATTAGAAGGGGGAGCAATATTTCTAAAGTGTCTTTGATTTGGTATTTGAAATTGTTATAGGCTATGCATGGTAGTGCTAAGGGTTGTAAAAAGACCTTTGGGGCTTTGTAGGTGGATTTGCAATTCTGTCAATTGTGCATGTCCAAATTAGGATGCTTGTGTTGGAGACAAGTGCTTATGTTTCGTTGGGGTAGATGTTACTATCGTAGCCTCTAAATGATCTATAACCTCCAAGAGTTCGTTTCTTATTTTTTTAAGGGAGGTGTACGTAGAATCTTGGAGTGAGCCCTTGGTATAAAGATATGACAACCAAAAATTTTAGTCATATTGGGAGACTACCTCAAATAGTCCCATGGGTGGCATATTTTAGCTTCAACACATATAATATAAATTTGGGTGTGTGTGATCTTGGGGTGCTGACATTGTGGGGAGTGTGAGGATTGTGACTACCACCTTAAGAGGAAATTGATTATCACGGTGTTCTGTAATAGTGCAATGGATGAGGAATCAATAAGGCAACAAGTCATTGTAATGTTGAACATTTTGGCACAATGAGGTCAAGGAAGAAGATTGATCTACAACGATGGAGGTGAAAGAGAAAATTTGCAAGGGGTAGGTTTTTGGGAGATGTATAGAGAAAACCCAATGTGATGTTGTTAGAGCATTCATTTATGTTGCACATACATAGTTTTGTTGCACAAGGCACATTTAGTATTGTTGAATTAAATAATTGTGCACATGTTCAAAGAATATTCTCGTGTTGTTTGAGCACATGTTTGCACATGCATGCCTAGCTTAAGTTCACTTAGTTGAGCTTAATTTAGTTTAGTTTAGTCTACAGTTAGCACATTTTACATGTCTAGCTCTAGTTTGTTTTTTAGTTTTAGTTAACCTTTTGCATAATTTTAGGGTTATTGCTTTCTAGAAAACTAATTCATTTTACTTTTTGTAATTCATCTTACAGTCATTAATCTTGCAATATTGTGATATTTTTGCAGTTGACAAATATAGCAATTCTTTCTTGCTACTCTTGTTTGCGGAAGGTGTTTTTGTTTTGTTGTTTGATCATGTAGGTATTTGTGTTGCAAATTTTAACATGACATTATAGCTCCATAACTTCAACATGATATGAGAGCATAGGTTCAACAAACCCCTTCTCAAGCTTTGAGGGTTTTTCCTCAAGGGTGTTGAAGGGGCTCCAAATTTTCCCTTTTGAGTAAATTTAGATTTGGGCTTTTTTTTTTTTGCATTTTTTAGAGCTTCACAAACCTCATCATGTTCACAGTGTCCGAAAACCCCGAGATCACCTATCATTTTATTAAAATCTAAGCAGTTGAGGTTTTGAGAACTTTGGGCATACAATTCGAGGGGAATACTAGAGTTTGACACAACTTATGAGCACTTTGGGTTGAAATCAACATCACCGACGCGATCAAAGCACCCAAAAACCCTCTTATCGCATGTCGTTTCGTCAAAATCGGAGATTGTGCATTTTTTGAGGCAATGTTTTTTTTTGGCATGGGCCCATGCTAGTTTGTTCAGACCTCTTAGAGCACTCCAGGCACTCTAGAGTGTGCTCCAGTCCAAGAGATCTAAGTGCTCCAAAGTGCACTCCAAGCACTTTAAAGCGAGCACTAGAGTGCTCCAGAGTGCACTCCAAGCACTTTAAAGCGAGCACTAGAGTGCTCCAGAGTGCACTCCAAGCACTCTCGAGCGAGCTTCAGAGTGAGATCTGGGAACTCCAATAAAGCACTACTATTCCATTGCCAAAGCGTTGCTTTCTCACCACGATCGTTCAACTAGGGCTTGCATGTGACCATGTGCTAGTTTTTTAGCCCTTTATGACCATTTTTCCCCAATTGGAGGACTTTCACAAAATTGGGTATAACTTGCACATGCAATATCCATTTTTTTGCAAATGAGCTATCATTAGAAAGTTGATTAAGAAGGCTATCCTTCCATGCTAATAATTTTGTCAGATTCTTCAGTGGTTTTTTGAACCAGTCAGTTGAAGTTAGACCTTCATGTTTGTGCTTCCAAGGCCATAAACTGGTCATACCGTGTTTGTTTTTTGAAATTCAGATATCATTGTGTAACATGAAAAGGGTGTGATCACCAAGATGTATCATAAAAAGGAGGGGTGAGTGGTGATCAAGGGAGTCAAGTGAAGGTTGACTAGGCCTTGTCTCCTTTTATGTTGCATTGGAAGGAAAGATTGTCCACCAAAGCTCGAAAGAGGAATCAAGCCCCAAGTGAATGCAATGGTTCCTTCGTTGTTATGCAATTGAGGAGTGAATGGATGAATGCTAAAGTGAATAGGAATATGAAAGATTCAAGGTCAAATGAGGAATAAAGTTGACTTTCTCTATGCGCAGACCGACCGACCAAAAATAAAGTCCATAAGTTGTACCTAACTCGCAAATTTGATCTGGAGGGGCTAAGTCGACTTGGTCAAATTGTTCTTGGAACTAAGTCGACTTGTTCCCAACCCTTCCAACGATTGCAATTGTAGATTGTACCCAAGAACTTGTACTCTCTAGGTCTGATCCTGAAAATTGCGCCACATATTCTTGCACATAGAAAGGAGAGAAATTGTTTGGTAGAGAGGGGTTGCCTTAGTCAAACTCCGGTTGAGGATTCAACCTTGAAATTGAAATGAAATATTCCCAAAATGAAAAGGGTGATGATGTAAAGTAGAGGCTATATCCAAAAATGTAATGTGTATACCTTCAAAAACAAACTTAATGTCACAATGTTTATTAGGATGCTTGAAGTAGTCTTGAATGATGTTGTAATGACTTGAATTGTTGAGAAGAATCAAGGATGCCTTTCACAAATGCCTAGATCTGCAAATACTTCTCAAATCTCCAATGTTGTTATGCTTGATGTTGCTTCCTTTGGGAGGGAATCAATTCACATTGATATTTATGTAGTTGGGAAAATGATCTTCTTGCATGATTGAAGTCTCCTCTTCTTGGTCTTCAATGAAGGAGAGAAGCTTGCTACAATGGCGAAGATTGTTTTCAAAATGCTTTGGATGCTTAAAATTTTCCTTGGAATGCTTGAGATGATAGAGATCTTGAATTTCAACTTCAGGTCTTGAACATCTTCTTATGCTTACCCAAATGAGGAGAGGTAGGTTGCTTATATACGCCTCACAAACATTTTAGAGCTCAAAACTCGAAGAAGGCTAACATGAATTTTAATTTCCCACTCAATCATTAAGACCAGCTCCCAATTTAAATTTCAAAGCAAACATTAGGGAATAAGTTGTCTAGGTTGATTGGTTCCCACTTAAAAGCCTCAAAATTTGGACCATGGGTCCTAATTGCGGAGGGGATGCCAGAAAGAAAAGTGGAATCAAGGATGGATCAAGCATAATGAACGTAGAGGCCTAAGGACACTAAAATAAGACCTAACTAACCACCCAATTGTAGGTGAGTACAATTTAGGATGGTATAGGTTGCAAAGATATTTTAGAGAGCTATCTAATGATGCTGGTATCTTTTTGAGATTTTTGTTGCTAGTACAATTTATAGCCCATTTAAGTCAGATGCGATATTTTTGCTCATGATGGTATCTTTTTGGCATTTCCTTCATTTTTTGATATTCTTGTGGTGTTGGAAAGGTCTCTTCAGTCTCTTCACATCAAAGCTATGCACTTTTTCTAGATTTTGTCCCAAGTTTCTCTTACTCATTATTTCTTGCAATTTTCCTTATTTGAGCATCTTTTGAGTGCACTTCTCTATTTGTAGACACATCGAGATAAAATGCAACCTTTATGTATGTTTTTTGGGGATTCAACACATTCTGTCGTGCCTTATTTTGTACATCCATTGTATTATAAAGTGCCAAGGGGGGTTGTGTAGTGCCTTTTGTTTTTCCATGAAACCTTTGTTTGGTGAGTTTCCCTCCACAACAACATCCAATCCTAGTGATTCTTGTCCCATGAGTGTATGCATTGGATACATACCCTTTTTTCAGTTGCAAGTACTTTCTTGTGCATATTCAGATTCTTCTTCATGCATAATTGGTGACACAAAGTTTGAGTGAATTTGTCATACCTTTCCCTTGTTAGCATTATGGGGGGTTTCTATTATTGGTGATAATGCTTTGGTTTTGCTTTGGAGTGAGCTATGTATTCAACATTTGCTCCTATATACTAGCCAAGTGGAGTGGTTGTATTTTGATGTGATGAAGCTTTTACCATATAGACACTCTTGCGTTCTAGTTTTGTGGAGGTAGTTTATCCTTAGTTGACCAGTTATTTAGACTATTGGCACTTATATTTTCATCTACCAATTTACTCTTGCATGGTAAGAAGTGTCCTTGGGGTAACTCATGCAATTTCACGTGTCATTTGTATCTTTGACTGGCATATGTTTGGCCTTTGTTTGTCATTTGTTCATTGTTTGAGTAATGTTGTTGGGGGCACTCAAATAGATTATTTTCTTCTTGATCCCGATCATCATCTTTTTCAAAGGAAGTTCTTCATTCACACAATAAGAGTTATCATTCGACAGTTATCTACATCTTCTTTCCACTTTGAGGACGTTCTTCATGTTCCTATTCTTTAGGACATTTTCTTGTAGGCTTCTTAGTCCTTTCTGCATTTCATGTTTCTTTCATACAATGTGCCTCCCACTTTTGGAAATAATTTTTTTCGTGCATGGTTTTCTTCTTTTCTCTCCACTTTGAGAGGCTTTCGTTATAAATAGGTACCTAATGATACCTTTTGTTGTTGGAACCCATTAATGCCTTTCATGCTTAGAGCTTTGTGTCTCCCTAAGTTTCACTTAAAGGGGTGTTAGAACATGCATTTATGTTGCACATGCATAGTTTTATTGCATTATGCACATTTAGTATTGTTGCATTAAATAATTATGCACATGCTCAAAAAATATTTTCATGTTGTTTGAGCTCATGTTTGCACATGCATTCCTATCTTAAGTTCACTTAGTTGAGCCTAATTTATTTTAGTTCAGTCTAGTTGGGTTCTAGTTTGCACATTGTGCATATCATGCACCTCTAGTTTGCATATCCAACACTAGTTTTTTTTTTATAGTAGAACTAATTTGTTTTTTGTAGTTTGAGTTAGCCTTTTGCATAATTTTAGGACTATTTCTTTTGATAAAAGCCAAAAGAAATCCATTGTAATTCATCCTGCAATCATTAATCTTGCACTATTGTAATCTTTTAACAAACGAGAAACATAACAATTCTTTCTTGCTACCCTTGCTTGTGGAAAGTATTTTTTTCGTTTTGTTGTTTGATCCTACAAGTGCTTATATTGCAAATGTCAACATGAAATCGAAGCTCCAGAACTTCAATAGATGTAAGGATTATGGAGGAGATAAAGGGAGAAGTCCAAAAGCTCCACAAAGTGGTGTTAGCTAAGGAATATGTAAGAGGATAAAGAGATAAATCTAAATTTAGGTGTAGAAAATGAGCTAAAGAGAAATTGCAGCTATGTGCATAAATAGAAAATAGAAAGAACAAAAATTTGGAACCTTTCAGACTTAGGTCATTTTATAGGACAACCTTGACAAATATTTGTTTAAAAATGTTGCAACAAACCATTAGGTTTAGGGTTTTGATTGTTGGTGGGAGCCAAATTTTAAATTTCAAGCTAGACAATAGTGTTCAAGGGTGTTAGTGTTTGGTATATTTGAACCTCTAAATCATAGGATAAGGTTGTATAGAGAAATTTTTTTGGGAATTTGCATGTCAAATTCGTGACAAGTTTTAGGAATATGAACATGTTAGGTGTTACTTAAAAATATTAGATGTCACAAATATCAAAATGAATGCAAAAATGTAAGATGCAAAGTGAAATATTTAATTGACTTATATTTTCTGCCCACATTAATACTAGGTGAGAAAGCATGCTAAAGTAAATGCACTCTATAAATTACTAAAATAGAAAGCATATAGTTGAAGAATGCGAGAGAGCTATCCTCAATGTTTTTTGTTCATTGTTTCTTCATTCTAGCATGTGCTTTGAACTTACAATTCACTTATTAAAGAAAATGAGTAGTTTATGTTTGTGAATAAGATATATACCAAGAAGAAATAGAAAAAAGAATGTTGAAAAGGAACTCACACTTCTAATCTATCATATGTTTTTAACTAAAATGAGTAGAGAAGAAAAAAAATAGAGCATGAGGATCCACAAAGGATATTTTAGAGTAGGAATAAAAAGAGGAAGCCATGAGAGAGTTGAGAAGGGAACATGAAAATGGTAACATAGGAGCCACCCTAGCATATATTTGGTTGTGTAAAGTCAATTTGATATAGGGTTAGATCAAAATGGTGACCTCAAGAGAATGGTGAAGATAGAATAATTGGGATAAAAGAAAAGAACTTTTGTATCAAAATAATAATAAAAAATAGGAAAAAATATTGCTTTCAATAACATAGGGAGGTCATCTTAGGCTAATGTGATACACTCTATAAGAGAAGCATGGAGCGCACGACATGTTTAAGAATATGTGAAGCAATATTATATAGAGTAGCAAGAGAGTGAGAATATAATATAACATGTCTTAAAGGTAGAAAAGAGAGTGAGGATGAATTATACACAAAGCAAGAGCAATAAGTGAATTAATGTATACAATCTAAAAAATTAGCACTATCAAGCACATAGTAGAAAGAAACATTTGGTAATAAGTAAAGAGTATTGGAAGTAGGAAGCATGTTATATAGTGTAAGTATAATAAGCATAGGATATTGTCATAGAAGAAACATTGAAAATAAAAGAAAACAAGAAAGGCAATAAAATTATGGGGAAAGAGAGATATTATAAGCACAAGTTGGGATAATACGAACACATCATACAAGGAAAGATGAACAATAGTGGTGCAAGGTAGGACAGGGAAAGTCGGGGCCAACGACACACCCAACTATCCAGCCACCCTGTGAGTAAACACAACATAAGCAAACAACACAAAGAATAACACCAAGGAGAGAAGGAACAACAAATATCTTTTATTGATTCACGCAATTACAACATACATGCCTGGCTGTGAGGCCTTTCGGGTTACAGCCAACAAGATTTATGAAAATCCAGATTTAATCTATCTTCTATCTTCTCATATCATCATCTGCTACTTGCTCTACAAGCTGATACCTAACCTACTCCTAGACATCCCTACTTATACTTGCCAAAGCGGCTTACAAAGATGGAAGGCCAACCACCAACGGTCCGCACACATCCCAAGACAAGATCCAAATATTAAATGTGCAACAAGAAATTAAATACAAAAGTCGACTTTAATAGAAACCAAACACAGACAAGCTCGGTCAAGAAGAATCGAGCATCAGGTTCACTCGGCCAACACTGGACATCTCGGCATAAACATGAACTCGGCCAACACTGGACAACTCGACACATACTGCAATTCGGCAAGAACTGCAACTCGACACTAACTGGCAAAATGAACAAAGATGAGCAGGATATCAAGGCAACCCAGGATGCTCCTGCATCAAATAATGTGTAAATATCAAGAATGTGATGAAATAAGATGAGGAATCAATATATGGTTACATACAAAGAGAAGTTACAAAGATATCTGTGGATTTAAAGTCAATCATGAGAAGGTGATCTTATTATGATGATCATAAGTAGTCATTATCTACCATTTAATAGAATAATACACACAAAGGTGGAAACACAAGATTAAAAAGTGGGTGAAAAACCAAATATTAACCCTAATGTATTATAAAGTAGGACACTTCTTGCTTTGATATCTTATTCAAATAACCCAAATTAAAAATTTGAGACTAATCTAAATAAACTTGTTAACATAAACAAGGGTTAGTGTTAAGTGAAGGAAAGAGAAGCAAGTTGAAACATGAAGTAGAAAATAAAACATAATTAGGAGAAATAAAATATGAAGAATAAACTTGCAAGAGGTAAAACAAGAATTTGTGCACATATGTTGCCCCTTGTTGAACCTCAGTGATCACTTCTTTGTCACGTTAGTAGGTGTTGTAGTGTCAAAGATTGTATATCCTTGCAATTTAACTTATATTTTGTGTCCACACACTATTTGTTACCTTAGTAGTTTTGTAGGCTCATTTAAGCCATTGCATTATCTTTTTCCCTTCTTAAGCTGCTCAACTATGGGTTTTTGCCCTTCTGTCATTTTTAGTGTTGAAATCTTGTGATACTTTGTCATTCATAGATTGGTTTTGAGAATTTCCACTTGTCACCTTCTTAGGTCAATGAAAACAACTAGGAAATATTTGTAATAGCTCGTCAACCCTTTTCTTTTCCCTCATCTCCTAATGACATTGTTCTTTTTATCTTCTACCTTTGATCATCTTGGGAATTTATCACATCCTTTACTAATAGAACTCATTTTTTTTATTATCATTATTCTTATCTCTAGATGCACTTAGAATAAGAATGCACACATTGTCTCTCCTTTATCTATCTATCTTGGTTGTTATGGAGGTAGAAACACGAAAGAAGGGAATGGATTGGGGCAAATCCCCAAAGAACCCCACCTTTTTGCCCCTTTTAGGGTAATTAACCACATGTATATTTGCATGTGGTCATGTTTTGTTCATTTATTTATATTTTTGTTATCTAGTATTTGTTCCATTTCTTTCTTCTTCTAGTTTTTTCATATTACCTAAATCAAAAATTTGTCAACGATTCGTATGAGATGATAGTGTTAGGTGTAGATGCCCATGTTAAGTGTTGGTGTCCTTGGTTGAGACTCAACTTTCAACAACTTCCTTAACGTTTGTACTTTTTGTTTTCATTAGGAAGTTATATTTTATATTTTATATTTTTTAATATTTTCACCAATTTACTTTTATTAAGAATTTTAACTAGTTAATTTTATTTGAGTGTAATTACTATAGTTTAGTCTCAAAAGAACCTAGCTTTCCTTTTTTCATTGCCAAATTTATCACAATACAAGTGTGTACCCAAATTGGATGGTGCGGCTAACAACCACATGTCCAATAGGTGGTTCACCTACGGTATGACAAAACCCTCACCCTTAATACTAATGTGTGTCATTCGCTAATAATCCAAGCTTTTGGCATAATGCTCACCTAGTTTGATATCAAAGCCAAGGTCTCAAGGAAAAGCCTTGTGGAATGTGGTTGGTTTATTTTGCCCCTACGCAAGCCTTGACAAACGTCCATTCATCATGTGCAAGCATGTACTCAAACTAGATGTAGGGCCATCAACCACATGTCCACAAGGAATTCACCTTAGGTGATTCTTTGGTGGAACAAAAGCCTCGCCCTTAATTTTAATGGGCACCATTCACTAATAGTCTAGGATTTTGGCAGGTTTCTTAACTATTGTAATATATTTAGGTTTGTTTTAGGTCAACAGTTTTTAGTGTTGTTGTTAGTTTTAACCTAATGTGAAAGACAAGCATAAAATTACCTTTAAAATCCTAATATTTTTCCACAATTTACCCTTCATTTTAATATGACATGTTTGATTCTTCACAAGTTTATAAAATATTAAGGTTTTGTTTACACAAATGATAAAAGAAACAATACATAGCTTCTAATTTAAAAAAGTTGTTAATGACTTCTTAGTACACAAAAATGGTAATAGTCTCGACTCCAAGTACAAATCTATAAAATCAACATATATAAAAACTTCAATAAAAAACAAATAAGATATTACAAATCCTTACAAAGATGATCAATCATTCTTATGGTCTATAGGTTGAATTTGATGATCTAGAATCCACTCTCAAACTTTCTTGATTTTTTTTCAATATAAGGTTTTCATTCATTGGCTAATATAATCAAATGATTTATGTTCGTTAGTCAATATATACTTGAAAGCTTTTCCTCAATCTTACACTTTACATCACACATATTTTGAGCAAAATATACTAGGTTTTTTGGTGTAAAAGAGTCAAATGAATCTATCGCCAATGTTCCCAAATATATATATA
>MU223457.1:4401390-4420056 GCA_018584345.1 Thuja plicata | reverse complement strand
TATATAAGATTTGTAGTCTAAACAATTTCTTACCCAAAATAGTTGATAATAATGAGGATCTAGAGGTCTCGAGTCCAACCATCACATTGAATTAAATACAATAATTTACCACCCAAGGTGCCACAAGTATAATCAAGTTCACATTAAGAAATACTATTAGGGTTTTTTCAGGTAGGGAAACCATAATTTAAATAGAAGAAATAATAAAAGGTCATTAGTGTTAGTTAAGCCATGCACAGAGGTAGGTGAGATTAATAGAATGAAAACATAGTGAAGTTAAGGATCAAAGATAGCATGATATGACTTATACCTATAGGTAGATAATATAGTTTAGGGGGCAAGGCATGATGTTAATGGGAGTTATTCACTTTGATAAGGAAAGGGAAAGGAGTAGGGTTCTATAGGGAGGTATGCCAAGAAGACCAAGCTTGAAACCTTGAGGAAAATCTCATGAACAAAGACTTGAGAATAAAACTCTTTGCACTTAAAGAAAAATGAAGGAAAGTAATTCCAAATGATCAAATTGGGCTCATTAAAAACATAAGGTTCATAAATATTAGATTTTTTTTACATGAATTTATAGAGGGGAAATTATAAGTAAACCCTCCCCGATATTACTTGTCCTTAAGAAACACAAGTCAGGATGGTCTAAAATGTATGGTCATTCTCATGCGACATCTTCTACAATAGGATCCTCTAGTGAAATGAGTACGTATGATAGTTCTCGCTCTCATGGTTTTGTAATAGTGTCTACTAATACTTCAAGCACCAAAATTAACTTAATCTCATCATCTAGGGTGATAGGTTTGCTAAAGGAATGTATATTAACCAAGAGCTCCCTTTATATAAGAGATATGAAAAATATTGTGGATTTTTAATTCTCTAGAAGTTCTAATTCGTAAGCCACTTCTCCTATTCTCCTCATCATATTTTAAGGTCCAAAAAATATTAGGGTGATATTATCAATGCCACTCCTCTTGAGAGAAGATTATTTGTAAGGTTACAATGTTAAGTAGGCCATGTCCCTGCCCTCAAAAGATCTCGTGATACAATGTTGGTTTGAATAAAAAATTTGTCATTGTTTAGAATATTATAAAATATCTTCGAGTGCCCTAAAGGTCTCTTTTCTTTAAGTTAACCAACCACAAATTGTCAACAACCTCCTATTAACAATTGTTAGATCAACAAAATTTAGGGCATTGCATCCACACATAGGCTTAAAAAGAGACATGCTAATGGACATGTGCTAACTTGTGTTATAGAAATACTTCCCCAAGTGAAACCACTTGATCCACACAGACAATTGGTTAGAAACATAATTCTCAACTACCCCTCTATCCAATTGTTTATAGAGGGGACATTATAATTAAACCCTCCCCGATATTACTTGTCCTTAAGCAACACAAGTCAGGATGGTCCAAAATGTATGGTCATTCCCATGCAACATCTTTGACAATAGGATCCTCTAGTGAATTGATTAATTCTGATAGTTCTCCCTCTCATGGTTTTATAATAGTGTCTACTAATACTTCAAGCACCCAAATTAACTTACCCTCATCATCTAGGGTGATAGGTTTTCTAAAGGAATGTATATTAACCAAGAGCTCACTTTATATAAGAGATATGAAAAATATTGTGGATTTTTAATTCTCTAGAAGTTCTAATTTGTAGGCCACTTCTCCTATTCTCCTCATCATCTTGTAAGGTCCAAAAAATCTCAGGTTGATATTTTCAATGCCACTCCTTGAGAGAAGACTATTTATAAGGCTACAATGTTAAGTAGGCCATGTCCCCACCCTTAAATTATCTCGTGATACAATGTTGGTTTGCATAAAAAATTGTCATTGTTTAGAATATTATAAATTATCTTTGAGTGCCCTAAAGGTCTCATTTATTTAAGTTAACCAACCACAAATTGTCAACAACCTCCTATTAACAATTGTTAGATCAACAAATTTAGGGCATTGCATCCATACATAGGCTTAAAAAGAGACATGCTAATGGGCATGTTGTAACTTGTGTTATAGGAATACTTCCCCAAGTGCAACCACTTGATCCACACAGACAATTGGTTGGAAACATAATTCTCAACTACCCCTCTATCCAATTGTTTAATATTTTAGTGTTGTCAGTTTGGGGGTGATAGCTTGTGTGTGGGGTGAGCTATGTTCCTACCAAAAGTACTAATTCCTACAAAAATGTATTTATAAATGTGTTGTCCTTTTCATTAATTATATTATTGGATATCCTATTTCAAAGGAAGTTAAGGTAGTGGAACAACTTCCTACCCCAATTTTAAGAGGATGGTCATGTGAAAATTTGTAGATCTCTACAACAATTACAAAAATTAAATAGAGATAACAAAAATAGCATCCATATCATAACACAATGATTTATATGGGGAAAACCATTTTGAGATAAAAATCTTGCACTCCAAAAGTTTCCCAATATATTATTTATAAATCAACAAAAAAATACAATATACTAGCAAAGAAAGTTTCTCATAGAAGTTAACCAACCAAAAATCTATAAGTAACTCAAAATATATAAAAATCCTACACAACCTCCATTTCATGCACCAAATATATAGGAGATACAATACATGAAATCATCAAACGATATTACAAAAACCATGAGTTAAAACCACTGAAAAGTGTATCCCAATTTATCTCCTATCTAAGATGACCTATTATGTGTAGAAACACATACCAACTTATGTAACTCCCAGCTTCCAAAGGCCATAAATTTTGATCTGGGAATCTGATCGATAAACCATTTGAAGCACCAAAATCTCATGAAGTGCTCTATCAAACTACAACTAGCCACATTGGTTGTGCCACTTTTGGGACCAAAATGTGTCTTTGAAACTTTACAAAATAAAAACTTTAATATCTTCAAATACATACATGATCTTGCAACACAAAATTACTAGTAGCTTATTTAGCCAGTCAATAGCTTTGGGGAAAATTGACCAAGTCACGCTCAAATAAAAACTTAGTCCAAATAGTAACCCTATGTAATTGCCCACTACAAAATACTCTGTTTGAAGTCTTTCAATCATGGTCACGATTGGATAAGAAGGCTTTCTTTGTTTCCTTATGGACAATCGCTCCAGTAGCCTTGGTTTGGAGACTTTGGTGGGAACGAAACAAACATATTTTTAGGAAGGATGAATCCTCTATGGACCAAATTTTCCATACAACTGAACTATCAATATAAAAAAAAGTTAGGGTATATAATTCAAAAGTTAAGATTCTTTCATCATATTTTACCTCCTACGATTCAAAGGTTTTTTACCAATGGACGGGCATATCTCTCCCTTTCAAAGGATACTTACTTCATAATCAATCAATTCAATTTAATAGAAAGGAGATTCATTGGAAACCTCTGGATACTCATTTATTTAAACTTAATTTTTATGGTGCTTCAAAAGGGAATCCAAAGATCTCAGGAGTTGGCACAGTGATTTTAGATTGGAAGGGTTATGTTTTACTATCTAGAGCCTCTTACATTCCCAATGGAACAAATAATTTTGTAGAAGCCACTACATTAGTGTCAGGTCTCAAATTAGCTATCAAACTAGGTGCAAGTAAATTAATTATAGAGGAGGATCCAATGGTCATCATTTCGGGCTTGAAGAAGATAAACATTATTGATTGGAAACTCAAATATATTTTTAAAGAGGCCTACGAACTCCTTCCCACTTTTGTAGAGTATGAGGTTGTCCACTGCTACAAAGAGACGAATGCACTAGTAGACGCATTAGCCAATAAAAGTTGTGACCTTGAATTTTTGGAGAAGGAATATACAGAGGATACTCTATTTTTTATTAAGGTAACAACATGTTTTGAAGAGGCCTCGAAACCTTGTACACAAAAGGAACTTAAGATAAAGCAAAAGTAGTTCCCAAAACCCAACATAATTGCCTGAACAGAAGGCCTAAGAGAAACACACACACCAAAAACTCAGAAGATACCACTCACAAGACGCAACAAAAGATAAAGAAGAGGAGACCAAGTGCGGGATGAGAGAGAGATATCATTTTGTACCCTTCTTATGGGACTGAAGGGTCATATCAAAAGAGGAAGATAACCTTTTAAAATGTTTGCCTTTGACAGTGACCCAACCATCTTCCCCTCTGACAACCTTATCCTACCAGATCAAAGAGTCCAAAGTTGAAGAACCAACACCTAACAATGGAGAAAAATCATCTAGTGACACTTCTGACCCAGGGCTAGCATTAGCCCCGACCAAAAAACTATTACGAGTAGTTTCAGCTGGACCAGAGCTATCAAAAGCCAAAACACCATCAATGATAATTGGACCAATGACCACAGACCCACCAGCCACAAGTAAAGAAGGAACAAGTTCAACGCCAGCAGACACTGATCCACCAGTGTACCCACCAACAACTCCCACCAGCAGAGGAGAGGCATAATCAACACCATAAGTAAATTCATAAACCAGACCAGCAACTGCCAAAGACGCAATAGGGGCAGGAAGAGGCTGAATAGGATTATCCTTCATCCCAAATATGGATGAACTTTACATAACTGTATAATGTTTTGTGGAAGCACCCTTCCACCAAGAAGGAAAAGATTTGTTTTTCTTGAAATCTAAGCCACATTGAACATAAATGTGGCCAGTCTTAAAGAATTTATGACATCTGAAGGGAATACCCTCGTAGTCAAGCTGCTGGATCCATGATCCTAAAGTTGATTCAATTTTGATTTCAGTTCGGGGACCCATCTAAGTGTCTAGTTCAATTAAAATGTGAGCAAAAGTAGAATGGTAAATGTTGAAGGAATCGTGATCCAGCATAAAAAAGAAAAAACCCCAAAGCCTCGTCCACTTCCTCAAGGACAGAGTCATGCCAAAGATGAAGAGGGAGGTTAGGGAGTCTAACCCATATAGGTATCTTACTAAAGACTTCTATTAAGGGATTAAAATCTGGGTGCCAGGGTTTAATCATAAGCATAAATCTGTCATCCTCCCAGTAAAAAAAGTGTTCACACATGATCTTGGTTCTGTCCTCAGCAATATCAAACATAGCAATGAAAAACCCCTTTGTCAAAGGAAAGATATGAACAGTACCTGAAATCAATGGTTCCGACTTGCGAGTAACCCATTCATGCAATAGGGGAAGGCTAGGCCTAAATCCTTGAAATCGGCAAATCAGACCATGAGATTTAAAAATCTAAGTGTTGTTCTCCAAATCCCCTTTAGCCTCATAAAAAGCCTAACAGATAAATGTTAGACAAAGAATACTCTATTACTAGAAGAGGATTTAACAATACTTTATTGGGTATACAAGTGTCATATTTAATGCCACACTAACAACTTATTTACAAATTTGTGATTTGAATTTTTGCATTAACAATTTTTTCTATTTTGCAGGATTATTGAAATGTGTTTTCAATTTAATTGGACTCTAATTTAATAAATTTCATGTACAGGGCATGATGTGGAGGGATTTCATTGGTACGTGTGGCAATGATGACTGATGCATACGCATGCTTATCATTCCTCATTTCATGTGAACTTGTGTCATAAGGGAGTGTTGGCACACATGACTCTTTGCAATAGTGTCCTTTAAAGTGTGTAATCTGACTAACAATCTTGCAAGGAATTATGGTCTCGATCTGAGTACATTTCACTCAATGCAAGTTCTCTTCATAGTACTATATGAGTGTACAAGTTGCATGTTTAGAGGGTCGATAGATATCACAATAGATTCCTTCAAATCTCTCTTGCAAGTACAATAATTTTCCATGTGTGCGAGGCTTGGTTTGAAAAGTCTTTTTCTGTCATTGTAATCATTTCTTTTACCGCCACATTTATTTTTCATGCTCAAACAACTCAACATATTCATTATCTGGCATGGTGGACGAGTGCTACATAACATCACAAATGTCATAGGGCATTTTCTAATTGTGCACATGCGGATCAAATGGGACTGTTAGAAAATAGAACAATCCATTAGGACAATTATGGGGGATGATATCCTCATAACCAAAGCTCCTCATATACTTTATTACTCACGAGTGGCTTCTATTTATTTATTTTTTCTAATTTCTATGATCTTTTCCATGATTACAATCTTCTCATGCAACTACCATTTTACTATGTTACGGACGATTTTGTTTATGTAGACATTCCAGATAGGGAAATTCATCGCTATGATCCCTTCCATAGAAAGGCATGGATTGGAGGTTTGTTTTCGGCTTGGTACCCAAGGTATCTCAAAGCTTTTTATGCAATTAAAATTGGTCTTGTGAATGAAAATTGTTTCTACTTTCAGAATGATTTAGCTTCCTTCTCTAATTTTCTATCCCCCCATACAATGGTAAACATTTATTTGGTGTTTCTATCCCTCCACAAGTTGTTGATGCACAAGCCAATGATGACACCACCCCATTCACTTCTGCACATGTGAGAGGATCCTCTTGAGAATGGCGTAGGTCCCTTGATAGTTTACATTTATAAAGGAAAGTCTCCTATCTATGAGAAAGTTGCAAAGACCTCACATGTTTATGGGTGAGGCACATTTTGGCTTCCTACTTCAAATTTTAGGTTCTATGGTTTTGCATCTTTACATTTGGCTATGATTTGTGGAAAATTTCATGGTTTCTTGTTGTACAATAGAAAAATGGGGATCACCTAATAGAATCTAATCTCTCCCCAATTTCATATAGTACATTAGAATACAAAGACTCCTCAAGTCAAATCAGATCAACACCACAAGAAATGATAAAGTGATGTCAATTCCATATTCCGGTTGTAGCGGCTTCTATTCTTTTTTTTTGCTACTTGGAAATTGAGAAGGAGGAAAAATTAAGTTATCTAAATCCACAAGTAGTAAAGAGGAAATGGAAATTAAAATGTGTGTACCTTGGAGAAAAGAAGGAGATGTTGATCTATTGTTGTTTTTTTTACCGTCGGGATCCTGAAATCGTCTGTACTTCCAGATCTGGGTCCTAAAACCTCTATGTTGTTTGTCCTAAAAATTGAGCCTATTTCTAAGGTTGAAAAATGTTTGGAATATTTTGTACCTGGTGATTTTATTCCAAATTTGGTAGAGACCTATGTCAGGACTTGCAGAGCTCAAATCTACAATTATAACTTCCTGGCCTATACCTACACAAAAAAAGGGAAATAGGTTGGCTAAAGGGGTTTGCCTTGGTCAAATACCTGTTTAGGAATCAACCTTAAAAAATGAAATGTAAAGCATAAAGTAAACACAAAGGCTCGTTATTGTGTTAGTATGTTTACCCTCATGAATGAATGTTTGTATCATTCAAATCTATGAAGTATGCTTGTTGTTTATTGCTTGACTGTAGATTTTGACCTTGTAGAAGAGATGTAGGATCAAGGATGCCTTCACATGTGCATGAATATATGAATACCACCCCTAGATCTTGATTTGGCTTGAAATACTTGATCACACTTGCAAGGAGAGAGAAGAATGATGAAGAAAGAGAGATCTTCTTTTCTTTGTTTGAGAGCTCCACTAAGACATCTCCATGAGATAGAAAAACTTACTTGACACACTTAAAAATGACCTATTACTATAACGCAATGACATTACTAACATTGCTCCTAAATTATTAAATAATATTTATTATTTAATCAATATGCGTCATTCTACTATATTCCAAAGTTAAAATCATCATTTTCCTTTAATTTTGTAATTAAGTAGTTTTAATTAATTAATTTAATTATTCAAACGACTAGTCAATATTTTATCACCTATTCATCTACAAAATAATTATATAACCAAATATTATTTAATTATTCCATGTCTCCTTATAATTAAATAAATAATCAAATTTAATTAATGTTCCCCCTTCACTAATTATTACATTTATATAATAATTAAATCAAATTATATCTCATGATTAAATAAATCATATTTAATTAATTAAAGTAATTATTCCCCTCTCATGATTAAATAAAGTATATATATTTAATTAAACTAAATAATTCCCTCTCATGATTAAATAAATTATATTTATTTAATTAAACTAATAATTCCTCTCATGATTAAACAAATTATATTTATTTAATTAAACTAATCATTTATCTTATAAATAAATAAGTGATTATTTATTTATAAAATATCCCCACATGTGCAAATAAATAATTTATTGTTAATTTAAATCATAAATATCCTCCTAATTCCTAATTCACACTCACTTTGAGTTAGCTTTTGAAGCACAACTCTTTGCTCCATGGATTTCTCTCCTAATTCAGTCTCCTATTCAACCTCTTCAATCAATCCCTAATAATCCTTAAAGGATCAAAAGTTGTCATTAGTATACAAACAAATAGTTTTGGTTAGTCATGATCACCGAGCGACAACACTCACTAAGCAACAACATTCACCAAGCGCAGTAGTCACCAAAATGATTTGAACACCGAGCGATAGCACAATCACCGAGCAGTATATCAACCAAGCACCAGTCTACAGAGAAATCACCAAGCACCAGTATACAGAGACATCACCGAGCACCAGTCTACACCGAGAGACAACATGTCACCAGAAAAAATGGATCTCAACTACATGTCAGCTAAAGCACTTTAGTCTTTAAAATATCTTTTTTCTTAGTTGGATAACCGTTTCTTGTGGATCAAGAAAAATGTAAACGATGGATTTAATTAGTTAACTGATTGTATTCATGCAAACTAGGAGATCAAGGTCAAGTTGTAAACCTTTGATCTTAGATTTTTTGAAGAAAAACGTGAAACCAAATTAGGTCAAAATATTGTATATATAGATGTATTAATCAGTCAAGAAAAATATGATTGTAGCCGCCAAGGACATCTATGGATCAGACATAGGTTTTCATGCACAAGGACATATAAATAAGAATTCAGTTATGAATAACTACATACAAGGCTACCAAGCATAACAGAGGTATTATCCATCACAATAGGTGATATATAGTTTGTGAACTTAATGGATCTGTAATCAACAATATAAGATTGTAGCAAACAAGTCATATATTTTGGTACTCTCTAACAATTGTAGCAAGCAGTAAAATCCTTTCACAAGGTGGACTTAACAGTCTTTATGTAAATCTCTTAACCGAGTGCACACATACATTGTGTTGCTAAAATCTCCTAACCGAGTAGACTTAACAAGTCTGACATGTTACTCCTAATAGGGTAAGATCATCAGAACTGATCACAACTTGTATCCCTAATAGACACCTTCCATTCTACAGATAGTGAATCTTTGTGGGTTTCATCCCCACCGCAGTTTTTACCTTCTAACAAGGGTTTCAACGTTATCAAATACTTGTGTCATGTGTAAATGAGTTTCATGAATGTTTCAATGTTTGTTTACATGCATTTACATTTATGCTATGCTATTGCATGCTTGAAGTAGAAAAGCTATAATGGTCGGTTATGCAAGTAATGAGTACTAAAGATTAATTGATAAAATTTTTAAGGGTACTGATTCACCCCTCCCCTCTCAGTACACACCCTTCCATTATTTCAACAATTGGTATCAGAGCTAGATCTCTTATTTGGAAAATTTTAATGACTTGAGAGAAAAGATTTTACAATGGAAAGGTATAAGCTTGATAAAAATATTGCGAATCATAATTTGCAAATACAAATTTTCTTTGAGCAATACAAAGGGGAAAGAAACAAAATGAAAGAGTTATTGGCTGAAAGAAAAGTCATGACATCTCGCTACAATGAAACTGACTATCATGAAGAAGAGATACCTGACTTATTTGATTCGTCTAGATCTAGATCTGGTAATACATCTGACACATCTGAAGGAACCATTGCAGATCTAAATGAAATCAATCAACATCTGACTGAACAAGTGAAAGTATTGCAGATCGGTCAAGAGACACAAATGGTAAGAATGATTAATGTTATGAATAATGCAAGACAAGCTAAACAAGAAAGAAATTTGGCTATTGACGACAAAAGAAAGATTGCAGACAAGTTGCAAGAGAAAGAATTTGAGATACAAAGACTTACTGAACATCACATTGAGATCACCAATCAAATAGTTCTTATGAGTCATGAGGCCAACCAAGTGAACATGGAACTTACTAGAAAATTGGAAGTTATTAGTGAACTAAAAGAAGAAAATGAGAAACTGAAGCATGAAGTGAAGTTTCAACAACATAATGATATGATCAAGAAAGTTGAAGACTGTACAATGAGAATGGATGAATTTCTGAATGGACAAAGGAGACTCAACAACAATACCGGTTTAGGGTATACCGAAGATGGAGAATCATCAAACTGAGCTGATCAAAGGAATGTCTACTCAAATCCAAGACCAAAGAAGCGTTCATGTAACCACTATGGATAACCAGGCCACACATGAAATGTTTGCAAGAGCAAAGCAAAAGGTATTCCGAAAACTACTTCTACATTCATAGGTAATTGTTATAACTATAAAAAGCATGGAAACAAAGCACATGAATGAAGATCTAAGATGAACAAACCAAAGAAGAAATATTACATGGACAAACATTATTCTACTTGCAACATGCATGACCACACATTTCATGAATGCAGGAAAAGGATAAAGCAAGTTTGGAAACCTAAAGAACAAGAAAATGCATATCAATCGAGAAGAATTGGTAATACATATGTTTGGGATTACAACACTTGGGTAAATTGCACATGTGGTAGATATGGAAATATAGCTGCTAACTGTATGAGAAAATGGATAAGAAGATCTAGAAACTTGACTAACCCTGGAATGACATGCTTACACTGTCATAAGGTCAATCACTTAAGAAAGGACTGCGGCGACCGAGTGACAGAGTCAAGCACTTTTGCAAATAGAAATACTATTGAAGACATCAGGAGAATGAGAAATCAAATGTGGAGGAGAGCTTCAAACAATGATAATGTTGTACCAAGCACTACATTTGGTAACACCTCATGTAATGGATCAGGTGATTCCATCACACCCACCTAAGCAATACAAGTAAGTATGGAACTACACTCTACAAAGTTGTATTTTACATCAGTTCCTATATTCATTAAGAATATGCAAAATTAGCATGAATGAAGATGCACTATGGTATTGCATGTTATATTTTGTGAATCTAGTTTGGTTGGTCAATATAAATCGAGCATAAACTGCATGTCGGGGTACATGTGAAAAAAATTGAGTTGACACTATATACCGAGCATCGTCAGTAAACATATGGAAGACAACCAAGTTGACACTTTGTACCGAGTATTGTATACACACCGAGCTGAAGACTGTGGTGTGTTAACCGAGCATCTACGTTTTGTCAACTGAGTGGTAAGTGAAGCATTTAATGCATCACTTAGGGTATATTTTTCTATAAAAATGACAACATGAAATCATTCGTTGACCCAAAGCTAAAGAGAAAATTGCAGAGCGAAGAAGAGCGATTCAAAGCGACCACATTACAAAGCGATTCAAAGCATGTTCATAGCCACTCCAACATATTTAAAGCACTCACAACAAACATCCCGTGAGTATCTAGACTTACCGAGATAACATGTTATTTGTGAAGAAGCCCTAATTTAATAAAAAATGACAACCACTTCACAAACCTTGAAGATAAAGATGGAAAAGGACAAGAAAGTTGTTCTAATCAAGAACTCGAGCTGTGAGGAACCAAACTACAAGTTTTTCCCCGAGGTTGCTGCTCAACCCGATGACAAGGGAGCATTCTTGAGTATCCCACCTAGGGTCTTACTGGTTGAAGACATCCGTGCATACATTCAATGCAAAGTTGCAGAGATTGGAGACCTTGAGCTTGAAGAAGATTATCAAAAGCTATGCAAGGACGAAAACCTAAAGGATGAGTACAAACACATTGAAGTGAAAGGGTTAACCAATGCCCTACTGTTCCTGAAAGAATTCAAGACAGAATGGATTCACATTGTGCTCAACCGAGTTCATGACAGAAAGATGTGGCTAGATGAACCTAAGGCAATCACAAAGGATGTTATTCACACAGTAACTAGATACCCCATCACCGAGAAGGCAAAATCCCCAAGGCACCCTAGAGGCCCAGAAATTGAAAAGTTAACTGGAGTCGAATGGGATAACAAAGGTCTGAAAGTCAATTCAATCACCGACCCTGAAATGAAATTTGGTGCATATGTGATTGGATACAAGATCTTTCAAGCAAGAAGAATGAACAACATTTCTTGTGGAGTTGTTGACACTACATACAAAATAGCAAAGAAAGGAGTGCAACTTGACCTAGCCGAGCTGCTACTGAAACAACTAGAAGAAAACATGAGAACAATTAGATCATCCCAATCTAATACATGTAAGTTTGGTTCTCTATTAATGTGCACATTATTTTACTTCCAGAATTTCTTTCCTTCCATCGGTAATGTCACTTGGGACACCAACCAACCAATCACAACACAAATTAGGGATTACATTAAATCACTAGGAGATAATTTCATTCCACTATTGGATGCATATTTTACTACATTCAAGAATAGGATGCAAAAGAGGATGAGAATCCCTGCAAAGTTGGTTGAGCAATACAAGGATGGGCTATGTTTTGTAGTTGACACTGACACTACACTCATCAAAGATGCCAACCCAAGAACAAAATGGTTACCACCATTGGATTATGAAATTGACATAGATCTAGCTACAAAAGCTATTGAAGCCCTACTGAATGAACCATTTGACAAATCTATAAGAAGATTTGGCACATATGAGAAAGCCAAATCAAGAATTAAGATTAGCTTAGTAGTCAAGAAAATAGGGAAGAAGCAAACACAAATGGTGAAAAAACTTAAGAAGAAACTCTCGGTAACTGATGAAAAGTTGGAACAATCAATAGATATCACTGAGGATTAGTCACCCGTCGGTGAAGGTAAAGAAGTAAGTGATTTAGAGTCCACCGAATCAGATGCAGAGCCACCAAAGGCCAAGAAAACAAAAGTTACTAATATAACAATTACATCTAGGAAAAGGAGAAAAAAAAATAAGGTAGACTCACCACCATTGAAGAAAGGCACAGTGAAAATGTATCAGAAAAGGAAAGTCGCAACCAAGCAACAAGCATTGAGACAACAAAAGATATATGTAAGAGGTAGAGAAGACAAGGATGATACTGAAGAAGAAGAAAGAGAACAGAGAATCCAAGTAGAAAATGCCAAAATACCAAAGACAATTGATGAAATTACAGAGTCAATCATCTACACAGGCAGCATACAACATCATAAGATTAGACAATGGGGAAGTCTGTCTACCAAGGATCAACATGAAATAGAAGAAGCAATCATTAAGATGATGGTAGCTTACGAATATGTACCTCTACAATTTGGCAATCATATTCCACAGGAGCTCCAAGACAAAATATCAGCTAGGTGGACATATGCATTGCACGTGGAGAAACAAATGAGGGAGAAATCCCTAGTTGCATTCATGCCCAACTCCTCAGTTGAAGAAATTGACTCAACCATGAAGGAGTACACCAAGAAGTTTTCTGCAAAAACCAGAGCATACATGGTATTGCAGAACAAGCTCGAAGATATTGACATTGAGAGAAATAAGATTTGGACTCAAATCTTTAATCCATCCAAGAAGGTACTAGCTATAACCGAGACTGCTCACACCGAGGTGAAGGAGGCCACGCCGAGCCCTAAGCACATTTTCATCGACACTGAGGATGTCAATCCTATTGACTTAACCACAGAGGAAAGTAAGTCCATGGATGATATTCCTCAAATATTGCAATCATTAGGAGAAACACAAGACATAACTATATAGGATATCACTTATGATGATTCTGATAATGATGCAAAGGCTGATGAAGATGTCAATATTGCCACCGAGCAAACAAATGAAAAGGACACTACTGATGTTGCACAGGCACTTGTACCAAGTAATATGCCTTTATTGATTCAAGCAATAAATATAATGACCGAGTCACAATAGACACCACCTGAGACAGAAGCAGAAAAACTGATGGACAAAGGTGATGAGCAAGGGGAAAAGATAAATACCAATGGAGAGGATAAATCGAGTGATGCACCCATCGAGGAAAGTGGAAGGGCACACAAGGCTGCAAGTCAAGAAAAATTTGAAGTAGAGATGTCTACAACTGAACAATAGGTATTGACCGAGAAACTCAGCCAAGGCACCACAACTCCCAAGAAATCAACGAAAGAAATTGAGCAACAAAAGGCTCTTTCTATAATACCTCACTCCCTTGCATCAAGCAACATTAAGAAGAAGAAGAACAAGAAAAGTAAAGCCCCCGTTACACTCGAGGAGATCATAGACATACCCGACTGTGATCCAAGAACACTTGATCCCAAGTCACTGACAAGGTATGGGGAGCTATGCAAAAGGAAAGCACAATAGGACAAGCTCAGAATGGAACACCAAAATTCACAAGTCCTAGAAACAACAAAAGAGATTCTATTGCAGGTATTTCCTGACACTAAGATTGATCAAAATGAACCCATCATTGATCAACTTGCAGTTCTGATCGAGGAAATCACACAACAGAATGTAGACACCGAGAAGGTCATTGAGGAAAGAGCAAAAGAGAAGTATCACTACAAACTCACAGAGAAAATCAGCCAAGAAGTGGTAGAGAATAAGGTGAAACTTTCTGAACTTGTAACTACATTAGAACCTGTTATTTCAGAATTAGTTACCTTAGTTCAAAAGTTGTGCACTATTGAAAACTTCACTAGCAAGCATAATGAACAAATAGCTAAGTTAAATGAGGATCTAAAAGCTACTGCACAAATTCTTTCAACTGAGCCAAATGCATTCTAACTGCATTATGAAAAGCTAGTTGAAACTAAACGGTTAAGACTTGAAATACAAAAGGAAGAAAGCAAAATCAGAGATGAAGTAACCGAGCGAAAAGCCATGTTACTACAAAATCTCACATTGCTGATGACACACATGACTATGACAAAGACTCTAATTGCCACCCCAGAGATGTCAATAGAAGAAAGCATCTATGACATGCACACTCAAATCACTTTGGAGCAAATGAACCTAGAGAACCTAAAGGAAAAATGGGAAAAGATGATGGCAGCCATTCAGCAATCTCATTCGCACATACTTGACAAGCTGTAAGCTATACATCTTTTTCATTACTTTCAAAAAAGGGGGAAACATGTACATACATTATATCTACATACCGAGGCATGCACATAGGTGGAGTCATTGTAAAGTACAATACAACACTTGGTATATACTGTACATATTATTTTTTGATACTAATGCCAAAGGGGGAGATTTATAATCCTTAAAGGATTAGAAGTTGTCATTAGTATATAAACAGACAATTTTGGTCGGTCATGATCACCGAGCGACAACACTCACCGAGCAACAACATTCACCAAGCACGGTGGTCACCGAAATTTTTTGAACACTAAGCGATAGCACAATCACCGAGTAGTATATCAACCAAGCACCAGTCTATAGAGACATCACCGAGCACCAGTCTACACTAAGAGACAACATTTCACCGGAAAAAGTGGATCTCAACTTTAGGCTTTAAAATAACTTTTTGCTTAGCTGGATAACCGTTTCTTGTGGATCAAGAAAAGAGTAAATTATGGATTTAATTAGTTAACTAATTGTATTCATGCAAACTACGAGATCAAGGTCAAGTTGTAAACCTTTGATCTTAGAGTTTTTCAAAAAAAGCGTGAAACCTAATTAGGTCAAAATCTTGTATATATAGATGTATCAATCAATCAAGAAAAAGATGATTGTATCCGCTAAGGACATCTATGGATCAGACATAGGTTTTCATGCACAAGGATAGATAAAGAAGAATTCAGTTATGAAGAACTACATACAAGGCTACCGAGCAAAACATATGGATTATCCATCACAATAGGTGATATATATTTTGTGAACTTAATGGATCTGTAATCAGCAATATAAGATTGCAGCAATCAAGTCATATATTTTGTTACTCTAATAATTGTAGCAAGCAGTAAAATCCTTTCACAAGGTGGACTTAACAGTCTTTATGTAAATCTCTTAACCGAGTGCACACATACATTGTGTTGCTGAAATCTCCTAACTGAGTAGACTTAATAAGTTTGACAGGTTACGCCTAACAAGGAAAGATCATCAGAAGTGATCATAACTTATAGCCCTAACAATCACCTTCCATTCTGTAGATAGTGAAGCTTTGTGGGTTTCATCCCCACTGTAGTTTTTACCTTCTAACAAGGGTTTCTGCTTTATCAAATACTTGTATCATGTGTAAATGAGTTTCATGAATGTTTCAATGTTTGTTTACATGCATTTACATTTATGCTATGATATTGCATGCATGAAGTAAAAAATCTACAATGGTCGGTTATGCAAGTAATGAGTACTAAAGATTAATTGATAAAAGTTTTAAGGGTACTGATTCATCCCTCCCCTCTCAGTACACACCCTTCCATTATTCCAATAAATCTCTTCATTTAGGAAAGTCAATTAGAGTTGATCTCTCACTCACTTGAGTTAACTCTTCTACCTCTTCAGTTAATGCCCTCAATCAGGGAATTCAATTAGAGTTGAACTCACACTCACTTGAGTTAGTTCCACCTCTTCAATCAATCCCCTCAATCAGGGAAGTCAATTAGAGTTGAACTCTCACTCACATGAGTTAGCTCTTCCACCTCATTTAGTCAATACCCCCAATCACGACAGTCAAGCAGAGTTGAACTCCTACTCACTCTAAGTTCAACTCATCAATCACATTCAATCAACCCTTTTATCATGGATTCTTGGTTGGAACCCCTAAAATCTTATAAATAGAGAGCTTGTTTCTTATATTTGGTAACCACAATTTGTTTGAATTCTTATACTAACATACAATTTGTTAGAGTAGTCTAGTATAGCTAATAATTAAATCATTTAATTATTAGTCTATTTACTCTATGCTTAAGTTATACTTAGGCAGCTTTCTATTTCTTTAGGGTTTCCCTTTTAGGGTTTCAGTATCTTTTTATAAGGACTCGTCGCTTTGTATTTCATTAAGGAGATTGTAATATATTCATTATTGTTGTTAATAGAAGCTTTATTCTTGCAACATGGATTTCATGTCTCTGGCTTTTTGGCCGCCATAGCTTTCTGTCTTCTCTTCTGTCTTGCTTCTATTCTGTGACAGATTTGCATGCAGGTGATCTTGGGTAGATTTGCGTTTATCAAATCTAACATGGTATCAGAGCTCTCTTGTTGTTCGTTGTTCTGGTTTTGTTGAAGCACAGAGGGTTTCAGAAGCTTTTTCGGTATTTTTTTATTAGATCTAGGGGGTCTTTGTTTTCTGAGGCACTTTGGACCAAAACCGACCTCACGGTTGCGTCCGGAAGGCCCAAAAACCCCAGAATCCATATAAAGCTTGTCCATTTTGGACAACTTGAACCCGAGGCAAAAAAAATTTGGTTTCCAGTGCCGTAAGGGCACGAAAACCGAGAAAAAAAATTTAAAAAACCTTGTTTTTAAAGGTTTTTATGCGCTTTACAAAACACGCGTAGTGGTTTCAAAATGGCGCCACCGCCGGGCTGCCACCGCCCCACCGCCGGCGGCGCCCTCCTTTTCTCTGCGGCCCCAGCCGCCCCCGCCGCCGCTGCCGCTGCCCGCCGCCCTCCGCGGCCCGCCTCCGCTCCCGCACTGCTCCAACCGGCGCACACCACCTCCGCTCCGCCCGAGCAGCATTTGTGGTAGCCCCGCGGGCTCTTTTGCACTACAGGCGGTCACATGGGTGACCAGGGGCTGCGGCCCAGCCCCTGGCGCGCGCCATGTGCCTGGGGGCCCAATTTTTTTTTAGCCCCTGGAGCTTAAAACCAGGCCTTTAGGGCATTTTTGAGCCCTTTTCACCTTTTTGGCTCTATCTAGAGCATACGGAGGCCTTTTTTGGACTTCGTTATATCGTCGGAAAGCTCTTTCCAACTATGGTGATTTGGTTTTTTGGGTCTACTATTTTGATAGCATTTTTTGCTGTCAAAGTCTAGTGTCTATTTTTGCCTTTCGGGAGTCATATCTGGCTCATCTGGACTCCATTTTTGGCAAACCAGATATCGTCGGAAAGTTGGTTCAGTAAACTATTCAGTTGCAGGGGTCTTTTTTCTAGATTCTGCTCCAGGTTTTCTCTCCTTCGAGTTTGGCAGTTTATGCACTCTGGTGGATTGCTTAGGTCTACAGGTCTTGGGATCTCTTCTTCTGATCTTCTAGCTCACTCTTCTTTCTGACTTCTGAGCATTGTATGCTTCTTCTGTTGCATCTTTTTTCTGTAAACACACTGAGATAAAGTGCCTACTTCTGCATTTCTGGGATCTTGTACACCTTGTATGGTTGATGTACTCGCACTCTGTTATAAAGTGCCATGGGGGGTTCTGATGCTTATATCATTTTAGGTGCATCCACCTTTGTCAAGTGAGCGTACCTTCCACGACATTAGCTCATGCTGTGTGTCGGTGACACCGCCCTTTATCCTGTGTTTGTACTTTTGTTGCACTGTTGGTGTTCCTGGTTCTACTTTCTGCAGATTTTTCTGGTATTGCATTTCAGTATTCCTGTCACCTCTCCCGATTCAGAATTATGGGGGGGTTCACCTTTTGGTTCTATTGCTTCCTGGTTCGATTGATCAGCTCTTCAGACATTGTCTTCTCTACTTGGTCATGCACTTCAGTGGGGGTTCCAGC
>MU223457.1:4359711-4371680 GCA_018584345.1 Thuja plicata | reverse complement strand
CTTTTATGCATTTTTACCTTCCTGCAGCATAAGCAGAATGACTCCTTAAGGAACCTAGTGCACATATCGTGCCGACCATTTCAAGTATACGTCCCTGGGTTGACAAGTTAAATGCACCTCATAACGGTAAAAGTAGTCCTTAGATTGAATGAACCATTCCTAAGAAAGGCCTTGAGCATGATTATTACACACCTATTGTGAGGCGGTTCACCCCTTGCATACTAATCTTGATTTGTTTCTTGTGACTTCTCCATTCTCATTCAGCTTGATTCTGAATATCCATTTGGTACCAATGACATTCTTGTCATCTGGTCTCATAACTAGTGTCCATGTACTATTATTTTTTATCTGTTCTATTTCTTCATTCAAAGCACTTACCCATTCTTCATTTTCAAGTGCAGTGTTAACAAACTTAGGCTCAAAATCACAAAGTAAACATCTAGTGTTTAGTGACTTACTTCTTGTTCTCATTCCAACCTTTTTGTCTCCTATGATTTGATTCTGTGGATGATGTCTTTTGACATACTTGGAAAATTTTAGTTTAGCTCTTTGTCCTTCATTCTGGTCAACTTCTTAATGTTCATTCTGATCTCCATCGCTAGAAACATCATCTTGAGGATTTTCTTGATTTTCGGTAATTGCAGCCTGATTCTTAGGTGCAATGTTCTGTTACTCAGGAGCGATACATTTTTTCTTAGGTAGAGTGTCAAGTTTAGTATAAATAAACCTGTTGTAGTCCTCTGGCTCTTTTCTTCTTTCCTTATCATTCTTTTTTGTAAATTCATCTATTTTCACATTTTCACTTTCAATGATCTTGTTAGATGATTTTTTAAGACATTTATAAGCCTTTGCTTTTGATGGAATACCCTAGAAAGATACCTTCATCACTTTTGGAGTCAAGCTTTCCATTTCTATCATCCTTAAAAATATAACATTGACTACCAAAGATTCAGAAGTAACTTACATTGGGTGTGTAACCATACCAAAGCTCATATGGTGTCTTCTTTGTGTCCTTCAATTATACTCTGTTCTATGTGTAGAAAAAAGTACTGATAGCTTCACTCCAAAAAATTTTAGTGATCCTCTTCTCAATCATCAATGTTCTTGTATAGTCAACAATTGATCTATTTATCCTTTCAGTAATTCCATTTTGCTATGGTGTTCTCAGTGCAGAAACTTGTCTTTTAATTCTATATTCATTGCAATAGTTGGTGAACTCATGTGAAATAAATTCCCCTCCTATATCTGACCTTAAGCATTTCAATTTATTTTCACTTTGTTTTTCTACCATAGCCTTATACCATTGAAACATCTTGAATGCTTCTAATTTATCTTTTAAGAACATAACTGTCATCATTCTAGAATAATCATCTACAAAGAGAATGAAATACCTATCTCCATAGTAGCTCTTTGTCCTCATGGGTCCACATATATCAGTATAGACTAATTCTAGAATTGCATTAGATGTATGGGTTGTACTCTTGAAACTAGACTTTGTCATCTTACCCTTTTGACAGTTCTTGCACACGATATGCTCAGGATTTTTCATGCTCGATAAGCCTCTGACATTCCTTTTATTGCTTATCTTTATCATGTTGTCAAAATTTACATGACACAATCTTTTGTGCCACAACAATATATCTTTGTTTCTAGCCATTAAACAAGTGGTGTTAATGTCATCAAGATAGAAAAGGTTACCTTTTGTCTGGTCACTGGTTCCGATCAACCTTCCTGATTCATTGAAGATCATTACCTTCTTATTCTCAAATGCTACTCGGTGATCCATATTGTTTAGCTATGAAAAAATTAACAGATTATAATTCATTCCTTTTACCCAGTAAGAATTTTCACATTTGATCAAGTTATTCAACATTATGGTTCCTTTACCTTCAACTGGACAAGGTGTGTCATTACCCATTCTTACTGACCACCATTATAGTATTCAAAAGTTTTAGAATTTTTCTTATCACCGGTCATGTGGTGAGTGCAGCCACTATCTATGATCCAGACATCATTCTTACTAACCTTAGATACGAGTGCAGTTTCTACATACCTTTCTTCTTCTTTGTCTGAGTCATCCTTCATGGCTACAAATACCATCTCAATGTCTTCTTCATATTTGGTGTCAGTATCATCATCTCTATTCATATTTGGTGCTAGTATCATCAACTTTCTTTCCTTTATCCTTGTAGTCTTGAGTATCTCTTCTTTCAGACTCTTGGTTGCTTCAGTAATCTCTGTTATCACCTCTATCAAACTTTTTCTCATATGTTTTGTCATTACTTTTGTCATCTTTTCTTCTGTTTGGACATCTTGCAGCAAAGTGTCCAACCTCTTTACAATTAAAAGTTACAAGTGGTAATTTATCTTTGTATCTACCTTTGCTTCTCTGCAATCTTCTTGCCATTAGTGCTTCAATCTCATCAAGTCCTTGATCCTCATTATCACTGTCACTATCATTCCTAATAGTGTGTCTATGACTTGAATTACTTATTTTAAAAGAAGATTTGAATGCAAATTCTATAGATGGTAAGAAACTATTATCAAAGTTATTCATCTCAAATGAAATTAGTCTACCAATCAGACTATCTAGAGTAACTATATTGTTTGCAACTGCTCTCATTTCTTGAATAGAAGAAACTTTAATAGCATATACAAGCAGTAAGGTTCTTAAGATTTTACTTACCACTGTCTCCTCTTCAAGTACACCTCTAACTCCTTGGATAGCATTGACTACCTCTTTGATTTTGCAGCTATATTGAGCGATATTTTTTCCTTCTTTCATCCTTAGGTCATCAAACCTCCCTCTTAGGATTTCTACCTTGGCTCTTAGTACATTAGCATCTCCTCCATGTACCAGCTTCAACTTATCCCACATTTTTTTTGCAGAGGTGCAGGTTTTGACATCTTCAAACTCAACATCAGAGAGTGATGAGGAAAGTTCTATCATCATGCAATTATGCTCATGCTTTTCTCTTAATTTCTCAAGAGTATGAGGTCCTGTAGGCAACACATATTCAGTATCAAGGTGTTGAGTAACATCATTACCAATACCTGATAGGTGAAGTCTTATTCTACTTTTCCATGATGCAAAGTTGTCTTTATTCAACTTGGGCACATCTCATTTGTTCATCTTGTGATCTTTTGCTTGAGTTATTAAACTCCCTTTCTAAGCACACAAGCTTTGATACCAATTATTAGTAATAACTGAGGGGGGGAGGTTGAATCAGTGGCCTCAAAAATATTTCATTTAATCAACCCAAAAGAATAGTACCACAATATTAAGCCTTTAGTTATCTTTAGTCCTATAAGATGGATGCCTTCAAATATACTTATTAAATAACTACTGCTCAAAGTGCTCTATTAAACCTTATTTTTTTATTTTACCGAATAACAGTCTTTCAATTTACTGAAAATAGTAAACTACTTAGAGTATACCGATCAATCCAGATTAGCTATGTGCAATGCAAAACACTAAAGTAATGACTCATAAACACATTGACACATGGATTTTTAACGTGGAAACCTTGTTAAGAGAAAAACCACTTGGGACTGGTAACCCAAAATTTTCACTTTTTGAAGTGAGCTCAGTGAAGAGCCAACCCTGTTAAAGGTTAAAAACACAATGTTAGGTGTGACCTTGTTAGAGGATTTAAAATATTAGTTTGTCACTTGCTATTGAGCATCTCTATGCTACCTTCTATGACCAAACCCTGGTTTGTCAAATGGTATCTGGCATCTATTGCTATCTTTATGATCAAAATTTTTGGTACTCCTTGGGATGTATCTCATTATAGAAAGGATCTTTAAATCTTGCTCGATTAAGAGACTTTCTAAATCAATGGTTAAAATGAAACAATATGATCTATTCACATATACAACTTATACTTGAAGATATTTAGATCTATTATAAGTTCATTAAATCATTTTGATCAATATATATTTTCAATACCTTTTCTCCACTTTTGTTTCTGCTCGATGATGCTATGCTCTGTTGCTCGGTGTTTGCAAAAATCTTTAGCTCTTTCCTCATCTTGATTGACCAGGACTGTATGAAGTTGTTCTTCATCATTTTCTCTTCAACATCCTATTTTTCATTCACTCCCCTTAATTAATAATGAATTAAGTTATCTCTTTATAGACATGATATCACCGTTTCTAGGTTCTTGATTTTCTTGATCTTGGCATGATCCACAATTCTCGCCAATCTTGATTTAAAACTTTACTCTTATTTTATCTTGTAGAAAACTCTTTGAAAACTGGATAAAACAACTTTTTATCTTTTACTTATCTCTGGCTTTATCTTCTTGATAAAAACAATGATAACAACCAGTTAAGTCTATATTTAGCTCTACCAGCTAGATATTTTGTCGTTTATGAACTCTAGTTAAATTCGGTATTTTAACTCTTTGATAGCTTCGGTCAACACTTCAGTTCTGCTTGGGCTTCTCTTTCAGGGTTGTCTATCCGTCGGATTTCATTGCAAAGTTCTGCTCGTCAGTTAAGACTGAAATTCTAGCCATCGGTAATGCTTGTGATTATGCTATTCATTTTCTTTGCTCGGGCATCACTATGACTTAACTTTCGGTAATCTCTGTCCATTGGGTTCCACTAGCTGTCGATGTTTGTATTCACTTAGTGAATGCTTGTCTTTTATACATTACTAATAGCATAATATTTTTCTCTATGATTCTCTGAAGTCTTTGACACTTTGTTTATAATTGATTAGATTATATCAAGTTGACATCAATGACAATACAATCCATTAACTGATTTAATGTCTTGCATTTTCTTTCTGCATTTCGGTGATCAACTTAACATCTCCAAACATTCAATCAATTACATGTCATCAGGTATATGACTAAAGTTTAAGATTACAGTAGACATTTCACCGAGTTGATATATATATTTGAAATTGTTTCTATATACATCTGGGTGAATTTGGGATTGTAGGATAATTGAGAACTAACTGATTCACCCCCCCTCTGAGTTATTCTAACAATTGGTACCAGAGCATACAGTGCTTAAAAGGAAAGTTTTTAAGGACTTAAGCTAAAGATCACAAGATGTATAAGAGAGACGCATCAAAGCTGAACAAGGAGAACTTCTCAACATGGAAGACCAGAATGAGACTATACTTATCAGGGATTTGAGATGACATAGAAATATACCTAGATAATGAATTCATCCTACCTACTAGACCTTTGACTATTAATCCGATGAAAGAGAAACATGAACACAATGTTATAATGGTAGAAATTGCATCTTTACTTACTGATGCTAAGATTGAGGATATCAAGACTGTTGGATGATATCAGATTTGGGTATTGCTTATGCTATTGATATTCATTTTTTGTCACTAATGTCAACATATGTTTCTGTGGAGAGTACAAACTGGTTATTTGACTGATAAAAGTGTACAAATATTTTAAGGATGTTTCAGAATGATCAAAGTTGGTGATATGAAGAAGTATATGTGTTGACCTTATTCCTAAGGTCACTTGGATGTATATTGCATATTGAGGATGTTACAGTTGTTTTAGTGAAGACTGGTTTCTAAACTATAACTGTGATTCTTTACAGAGTAGGTCTCTTTGTTTTGCATATATCTTACAAGTAAAGATATTTCAGGTGATGTGAGCTTATTGAATGACAAAGGATATATTGGGGAATGTTGGGTATTGATCGATTGTTGTGAGAATGTTGGTAATGTCAGTTGTGGCGTGTATTCTAGAGGAAACCTATTTGGTATCCGACTTCAGAGATGTAGCGTGTATTATCAATTGTGAGCATGGATTGTGGATCTTGGAATATAACTGATGTATTGTAATTGATGTTTACTTGTTTTAGGTACCTTGTGTATCTTAGCAAGGGGTTAAACAATTATTTGTATATTGGAAAGCCTTAATTGGCTGACCTAATCAATTGTTTGTATATTGGGAAAGATTAATTGGCTAACCTAATGAATTATTGTAAAAGGCTATATATGAGAGATCTTTTCTTTTGGAAAGATGTGGTAGAGATTGAAAAGGAAGAGAAGTGTGGAAGCTACGAGGCTTGTTTGGCTGCTGGATGTAGAGCAGAGTTTGTGATTTTTATTCTTCATTAGAACTGACCAAGAAAAGATAGTTTCTATCAGACAGTTCACTGGATTGTATATTTTCTATATAAACCTTTTTGGATTGTTAAACCTTGAGGATGACTTTAACCTTCTTTGGGCAGTGTGCCTAGGCAGTGAGCCCATTGTTACTCTTGACTCCTAATAGGGTTTGTACTTTAACATGGACTATGTACTATATTGTTGTAACAAGCTCCTAATAGATCTAAATATTTTAACAAGGATACTATACTCTCATTACATCATTTGTGGGTGCTAATTCCCACTGGGGTTTTACCTTTAACAGAGTTTCCTCGACAACAAGTATTGTGTTGGCATTTACAGTGTTATCATTTGAATTGTTATTTTGGTTTATAAAGTTTAATAATCTATATAAAAATGATTCACCCCCTTCCAGTTGTCTTGTGGACTGTTATTCATAACAATCAGTATCAGAGATACTGGTCCTTAGAGAGAAAGCTTAACAGCTTGAGGTGATCCTAAAGATGACTTATTACAGGAAGGATTGTCCAAAATTTGATCTTGAAAAGTTTGACAGTTCGAAAAACAAGATGAGAACACATTTTCTATGTTTGGGAATTGACTACTGGATGATCACAAAAAAGAAAGAAAATATAGCAACTGAGGATGAATTGGAGAAGGCTACTGAAGATGATAAGAAGTTATTTTCATGTAATATGGTTGCAAGGGAATCTTTGATCAACACACTTTCTGAAGGTGAATTCATAGAAGTAAAAGACTTGGATTTTGCACATGAGATTTGGAAGAGATTGGAAGCATTTTGTATAAGAGATAAGTTTACTAAATAGAAAAAGCTACAAAAATGAAAGACAAAAATGGAATCAATGAAGATGAGAACATTAGGGCATATGCATAGAGAATTACTGAAGTGGTTACTTGCATTAGAAACGCTGGTGGTACTTATAGTGAGGAAGAAGTGATTGCAAAGATACTCAGATCTTTGACACCTATTAACAAAACTAAAGTACAAGCTATAGAGGAGATTATACATTTGACACCAAAATTTACTAGAGAGATGTTGATCAAAAAGATAACCACTTTTGAGGCTGTAGAATTGGGAGATTCTTTACCTAAATTTGAGTCAATATTTAAGGCAACTGTCCATAGAAACAAAAAGATCTTATCTAGAAATGCGAACACTAGCAATGGTGACCTGAGAGAAGAGCTTGGAGACTATGCTGGTGAATTGGAACATATATAGGAGGAAGAAAGAAATCTAGACAAAGTGGTAGCACTGATTGCTAGAAGAGAAAAGAGAGGTAAGGGAAAATTTCAAGGCAAGTTGCCTTTGAAATGTTTTTCATGTAATAAGATTGGTCATTTTGCATCTTGATGTCCTACAAGGGTTCCAAAGCACAAACCTAAGTATTCAAAAGAAAAGGAATGTTATTATGCAAGTGAAGGTGTATCTGACGATGATGTAGATTATGATGAAATTGGATTTATTTCTATTAAGGATGATGAACCATTGCATGAAGAAAAAACCTTAGTATCATGTGTTGAAAAGAAATATGAATGGGTTATAGATAGTGGTTGTTCACATCATATGACTGGAGATAAAACCAAGTTTGTGAGTCTGAAAAGATATGATGGTGGTGTTGTTAGATTTGGTGATAATACTCCTAAGCTTATGATTGGAGTTGGATCTATTTCTCTAGATGGAAAGACTAATACTAACAATGTACTACTTTTTGATGGACTTAAGCATAATCTGTTGAGTGTTGGGCAGTTAGTGGGCAGAGGTTATCAATTAAAATTCATTGATGGGAAGTGTTCTATCAGAAGTAAATTAGGAGACTTGATTGCATCTGGTACTAAATCTAGAGGTAATGTATTTAAATTGAACACATATGAAGCTTCTTTCTTTATTGCAAAAGTTGATGAAAGTTGGTTATGACACATAAGATTTTGTCATGTTAACTTTGATAACATTGTAAAGGCGAGTATGACAAATGTTGTAAGAGATCTACCTAAGATTGTGAAACCATCTAACACTATGTGTAGAGAGTGTGTAATGGGGAAGCAGACTAAAAATAATTTTAAAAGAAAAGCTTATTCTACAAAAGGGAAGTTGGATCTGGTGTATACAAATATGTGTGGTCCTACAAGAACAAGATCTTACTATGGTGAAAGGTACTTTATACTTTTTTTGATGACTTTTCTAGAATGATGTGGGTTACATATTTGAGAGAAAAGTCTAAAGCATTTGAAAAATTCAATTTATTCAAAGCAAAAGTTGAGAATGAATCTGGCTTGAAGATAAAAGGTTTGAGACTAGACAGAGGTGGTGAGTTTACATCAGATTTATTTAATTAATACTATGAAGAGAATGGAATATTCAGAAAAACATCTGCACCTAGGACACCACAATAGAATGGGATTGTAGAGCAAAGAAACATAAAAATATTAGATGTTGCAAGAACTATGCTATTGGAAGCAAATGTATCACATGTTCATTGGAAAGAAGTTGTTGGTACTGTTGTGTACACCTTGAACAAAATTAGATCAAAAAAGGTACAAGTAAAACTCCTTATGAATTATGGTTTGATCATGCACCTACTGTAAAATATTTTAGAATATTTGGTAGTAAATGTTATATCAAGAGAGATGATGAGATAGGGAATTTTGATGCTAGAAGTGAAGAAGGTATTCTCCTTGGTTATTTCACTAAGAGTAAAGCATATAATTGTTTCAATCTAAGATTGAGGAAGTTGATTGAAAGTGCCAATGTGAGGATAGATAAAAAGTTTCAGATTCAAGAAAGAATATATGACTATGGTCAGATTTCAAAGATAAAATAGGTCACTGCTAAACCTAAAGAACCTTTGATGGTTGATAATGAAATTGAAGATGAACTAATTGAGGTTACTGAGACTCCTAAGACACCGAGGAATGTAAAGAAGAACCATCCTGATGATCAAATAATTGGTGAGAGTATGATGACTAGATTTAAAGTTAGAGATGAAATTTGTTTGATTTCTCAAGTTGAACCGAAAACTACTAATGAATCATGTAGAGATGAATCTTGGACTAAAGCTATGCAAGAAGAACTTGAACAGATAAAGAAAAACAATACTTGGGAATTGGTTCCAAGACCTAAGAAAAAAAATGTGATAGGTACTAAATGGGTTTTATAAAACAAGATAGATGAGGAAGGAATAGTGGTAAGAAACAAAGCTAGACTGGTTTGTAAAGGCTATTCGCAACAAGAAGGTGTAGATTTTGAATAAATATTTACTCTTGTTGCTAGATTAGAAGCTGTGATATTATTTATTGCTTATGCTGCACATAAAGACTTTAAAGGATATCAGATGGATGTGAAGTCAACATTCTTGAATGGAGATTTGGAAGAAGAAGTGTACATAGGGCAACCTGGTGGATTTCATCTTACAGATAATGAAGACATGGTTTACAAGATGAAGAAAACACTGTATGGACTGAAACAAGCATCGAGAGTATGGTATGCAAGACTATACAAGTACTTACTTCATCTTGGTTTCAGGAAAGGAAATGCATACAATAATATATATTTAAGAATTGATGAAGATGAAGTCTTAATCATAGAATTTTTTGTTGGTGATATCATTTTTGGAGGCAATGACAAGATAAGTAAGAAATTCTCTAAAGAAATGGAAAATAAATTTGAGATATCAATGATTGGTGAGATGAAATTTTTTCTTGGTTTACAAATTAATCAGAATAAGAATGGTATTTTTATATCTTAGACCAAGTATCTTAAGGAAAGTTTGAATTTTTTTAGAATGGAAGATTGTAAACCTATTGGGACACCCATGGTGACTGGATATAAACTGACTAGTAATGATGAGACTCAAAATGTTTTTCAGACAAAGTACAGATCAACGATTGGTGGTTTACAATATCTAACTCACACTAGACCAGATATTCCCAATGCAATTGGAATAGTGGCAAGATATCAAGAAGATCCTAAAGAGACACACCTTGTTATCGTGAAAAGAATTTTTAGATATTTGAAAGGAACAATAGAATATGGATTGTGGTATAAAAAATTAGATGAATTTATTTTACAGGATTATACTAATGCTAATTGGGCAGGTAATGTGGATGATAGAAATAGTACAAGCAGTGGAACATTTTTCCTTGGGAAAAGGATAGTTTCTTGGTTGAGAAAGAAGCAGGACTGTATTGCTCAGTCTACTGCTGAATCAGAGTATGTTGCTGCTACAATAAATTACACACAAGTTGTTTGGATGAAACAAATACTAAAGGACATAGGAATAATTTTTGAAGAGCCAATGATTATCCATTGTGATAACACTAGCACAGTGAATATGTCAAAGAATCCTATAATGCATTCAAAGACTAAGCATATTTCTATTAAGTATCATTTTTTGAGGGAAAAGGTAGCTGTAATGCCCCGCTAGGGAACCTAGGAGAACTAACCTAACCATGACACTGAGTTAAAAGGGTAATTTTTTTAAAAATGTTTACAAACAACAATGATAACAATGCGGAAGCAATGTAATGAAGTACATGACATACACATAAGTACAACTCATACAAGAGACAATTCTCGAGGGTTCCTTGATGTAGAAGCACTTAAGAAAGATAATCTACGAATAACAACTATAAAGAACTAACACAAAGGATACATCAAATGAATCCAATAATATACATCTCATAACTCACATCCTTTGCACATGATGCAGGGTATGTAGTAATCACTCTAATACAAGTATGAAACAACAACTAATATAGGTATCACATCTGATACACTATTAAAAGATTACAACTAATATGATAAGATCAAACTTCCAAAGATAAACATGATGAATACAACACGGTACATCCTTGAAAGAATGTCAACCAATATACACATATGGTTACACATATACAACTCATGAAACTGAACCAATCTCCATAAGAATCAGAAGATAGAACTGCATGAAAGATCATCCAAGCATGAAGAGAACTGTCAGAATCTCAATGGTAATAAGAATCACTACCACCCGACTGCATGGAACCAAAGGTCCACTCCCACCGTGCTGAGGAGATAACATCAGACCCACTCACACAGGTATACAACATGAAGGCAATCAAAGGTATACAAGCCATCATAAAGAACACATAGGAAGATCCTAGAATCTTTCTGATCACAACGAGAAAGACTAAAGCAAAAGTATAAGGATAGAAAGATCAAGAAAAATGAAAATCCAGGATCAAGCGAAGGCAGACCATCCAAAGATAAAGAAACATACATAAGATATCCAAAACACTAACATAAACCAAATACTGAATCCAAAAGCCAAGTGTCAAAGACACAACCATAAAAGGTACAATAGGACCTATGGAGGAGACTTAAGCTACATTCTACGGGAGTGTCATCACATGGTCAATAACTTGAGTTACCCTGGACAGACCTCTCTGGACCTTGAATCTCTCAATCATGACTCATGCGGAGCTAGGATACCCTCTCACGAAGATGAGGAATCTAACCATACCTACTCTCTAGGTATCATCTCATTCTTATCCTCAGTGTGTACTGGCACTAAGGCGTAAGCGAGGCATTAAGAGGAACCTCCTTACAGCAATTTAGTGAGAATGCACGAAATAACAAAATATAGAGCAATAGTAGAACTCAGAATGAATCTATTGATCGCGGGCCACTTCGAGGGGGTAACCTCCTTTGAGAAAGATCAATACAATAAATTCGTCCGTGTCCATAAAAGGCCTCAACCTACTCTTATATACTAAGTACGATCTAGAAAAGTAATACTACCTATGCATGTGGGATAATAAAATATACTCACGGGACGACTTACAAAGCATATGCGTCCAACAACACTACACT
>MU223457.1:4327565-4337874 GCA_018584345.1 Thuja plicata | reverse complement strand
CTTGGTCATTGTTGGTAAGCCTCTGACATTTCTCTTTTTGCTAATTTTTATCATGTTGTCAAAGTTCACATGACACAGTCTTTTGTGCCACAACCATATGTCTTCGTTTGTAGCAATCAAACAAGTGCAGTCAATATCATTTAGATAGAATAAGTTACCTTTTGTCTGCTCAGCGGTATTAATCAGATTTCCAGATTTGTTGAAGAGCTTTGCCTTTTTATTTTCAAATGCTACTTTGTGACCTGAATTATTCAACTGAGAAACACTCAATAGATTATAATTCAATCCATTTACCCAATAAGCATTTTCACATTTTATCTGGTTAGTCAACATTATTGTTCCTCTACCTTCAACTGGACAAGGTGTGTCATTTCCCATTCTTACTGATCCACCCTTGTAGTATTCAAAAGTCTCAAAATTTTGCTTATCACTGGTCATATGATGAGTGCAGCCACTATCTATGATCCAAACATCATTTTTGCTAATTTTAGATATGAGAGTTGTTTCTACATACCTTTCTTCATCATCATCTAAATCATCCTTTACAGCCACAAACACCATCTCGATGTCTTCATCAGATTCGATGTCAGTATCATCATCCTTGCATTTTTCTAAGTAGCTGACCTTTCCTTTGTCCTTATAGTCTCAGGTATCTCTTCTTTCTGATTGTCGATAGCTTCTGTAATCACCTCTGTCAGACTTTTTCTCAAAAATCTGTCATTACTTCTATCATCCTTTCTTCTGTTAGTACATCTTGCAGCAAAATATCCAATCTCTTTGCAATTAAAACAAATAAGTGGTAATTTACCTTTGTATTTACCTTTGCCTCTCTGCATTCTTCTGGCCATAAGTGCTTCAATTTCATCAAGATAATCTTCTTCACTTTCACTATCACTATCTTTTCTCATAGTGTTTTTGTGACTTGATTTACTTATTCTCATAAAAGTTTTAAATGCAGACTCTATGTTTGGTGAGACACTATTATCAAAGTTATTCATCTCAAATGAAATCAATCTTCCAATTAAACTGTCTAGAGTAACATTGCTATTTTCTATTGCTCTCATTTCTTGAATGGCAGATACTCTAATAACATAAGTAGGTAGTATGGTTCTTAGAATTTTACCTACCATTGTATCTTCTTCTAGTACACCTCCAACTCCTCGGATAGCATTGACTACTTCTTTAATTCTTGTGCTATCTTGAGTAATGTTTTCTCCTTCTTTCATTTTTAGATCATCAAACTTTCCTCTAAGGTTTTCTTCCTTGGCTCTCAAAACATTTTTGTCACCACCATGTACAAGATTCAATTTGTCCCACATCTACTTTGCAGTTTTGCATTCTTTGACATCTTCAAATTCAACATCGGAGAGTGAGGAAGCAAGCTCTATCATCATGCCATTTTATTCATTCTTCTATCTCATTTGTTCAACTGTTGGTGCTCCTGTGGGAAAAACATATTCACTTTAAAGGAATTGAGTAACATCATTACCAATACCTGATAGGTGGAGTCTTATCCCACTTTTCCACGAAGAAAAATTATCCTTGTTCAACTTGGGCACATCTTGTTTGTTCATCTTGTGATCTTTGGCTTAGGTCTTGAAGCCTTCCTTCTAAGTACACAAGCTCTGATACCAATTGTTAGTAATAACTTAAAGGGGGGGGGGGGGGGGGGGANGGGGGTGAATCAATGACCTCAAAAACTTATCCTTAATCTAACCACCAATCAAATAAACCTCAGATTATTATGTCCCTACAAGATGCATGCCATGAAATACTTATAATGATTAACTGTCTGCCGATTTTCTTTGTCTGTCCTTATTCTCCTTGATTACCAATAAGCAGTATAACTATTTACCGAAATACAGTAAATATGTAAAGTATACCGATAAATCCAAAAATGCATATATAAAATGTAAAACAGTAAAGTAATAAACCATACACACATAACACATGGATTTTAATGTGGAAACCCTCTTAGGGGAAAAAACTACGGGGACCGATACCCCAAATTTTTACTCTTCTGAAGTGAGCCCTGTTAGGAGCCAACCCTGTTAAAGGTTACAGACACACTATTAGGTGTGACCTTGTTAGAGGATTTTACACATATAGGTTGTCACTTAGTATCGGGCATCTAATGCTGTCATCCTTGAATCAGCCTCTCTCTTAGACTGTCAATAGGCATCGGGCATATCCAATGCTACTTTCATGAATCAACCTTTTTGGCACTCCTTGTGATGTACCTCAATATATAGAAGACTATTAAGTACTGCTTTGTTAAGAGACTTGATGCTTTAATGGTTAAACTGAAACAAAATGACCTATTTCTAATGCAACTTGAATTGTAGATTTTTAGATCTATTTAAGTACATTAACTCTCTGATCAATGTATCAATTCAATTCTTTTGTGCTCCATACTTTTTGCTCTATGATGCTGTGTTCACTTTTCATCGGTGTCTACATAATTCCTTAGCTCTCCTTCAGCTTGATTGATCAATACTGTATGAAGTTGTTCTTCATCAGTTTCTTTTTAGCATCCTCTTTATTTTTACTCCCCTTAATCCCTTTTCATGTGATACAAAAAATGAATTAGGCTTGTATCTTATATAGACATAATATTCATTGTTTCTTGATTCTTGATTCTTGACGTGAAAAACAATCCAACCAATCTGATTTAAAGCATAACTCTATATTTATCTCATAGTTGTCTTCTTGCCAACTATACAAATCAACTTTAAATCAATTAATTAACTCTAGTCGAATAAAACAAAGAAAACAACCAGTTAAGTCTATCTTTAGTTCTTGCCAGCTAGATATTTTGTCATTTTCTGAACTCTCTGTTCCGTTGGCCAACTCTTCAGTTAGTCATCGGTTACAACTATCAGTTCCATGATATCCTTTATCGAGCAACTATCCAACACTTAGTAAGTTATGATGTAAGCCATAAACATACAGAACATCATCTGTCTTGTTCTTTCCATCTAGAGTAGTAGATCCTCTACCTATGATGGGTTCAGGGGTGTTATCTCCAAATCTAACCATGCCACCTTTGTACTTATCTAGATGTACAAATATATCTTTGTCTCCTATTATGTGATGTGAACACCCGCTATCAATGATCCAGTATGTTCTGATGTCTGCATGGGAAACTAAAGCCAATTCTTGTGCTTTCTTTTCATCTTCAATTTCCATTTCATCAAACAATTTTTCAATATCTTTAATTGCAACGAATCCAATTTCATCCTCTCCTGAATCATCATCAGTCACACCATCTTCAGCATAGTAGCATTCCTTTGTATATTTAGGCTTGTAATCTATTCTGAACTTCTTGACTCTTGTAGGACACTTGGATGCAAAATGGCCAACTTTATTACATGAGAAACATTTGAATGGTAACTGTCCTTCATATTTTCCTTTTCCTTTCCTTTCTTTCTTAGATATCATAGCAATGATTTCTTCTAGTTCTTTATCCACTTATTCATTCTCAATATTACTAGAGGTGCTCAAGGATTTCTTACCATGGACTGAGGCTCTGAAGGTTGTTTCAATTTTAGGTTCTGTCTTCAATCTTGATATCTCAAATGCTGAAATTTTGTTGATCAAGGTTTCTCTTTTGAAGTCTTTTGAAAATAGCATAGTTTCATCCAAGATGTTTATCTTGCTCTCATAATCTGTTGTCAATGTAGTCATCAGTTTTTTCATTATGTCTTCCTCTGAAATTTCTCTACCATTGTTTTTGATTCCCGAAACTGCTTCATTAATCCTCTGATTATAAGCTCTGATGTTTTCTTCAAGTAGCATCTCTAAATTGTTGTATCTTTTCTTCCATATCTTTCTATGCACATTCTTGGCTTGGATGTCTCCTTCAAACATGTCTTCTAGGTATTTCCATATTGAATAGGCTCTATCTGCCTTCTTAATCTCAGAAAATTCACTGTCAGATAAGGCACTAATTGGGGCTTCTTTGGAAATTGCATTTTGGGTGAATACTTCCTTTTGTTTAATATTAGAATCTTCTTTTGTAAGATCTTTCAAAGTAGGAACATCAATTGCATGAGTAGCAACCTCATAGATCTCAAAACCAATGCACTGTAAATGTGTTATCATTTTGTTCTTCCAGTCAAGATAATTCTCTCCTTCAAACTTAGGACTCTATTTTTTGAAGTACGCCATTTGATCTACCTTAAGCTGTTAGGATTTATCTCCAAGGCACTTGGCTTTGATACCAATTGTTAGGAATAGTCCCAAGAGATAACTGAGAGGGGGGGGTGAATCAGTTATCTACTAGTTTTAATTCTTTTCTCCAATTAAGTACAAAATAACATTAAGCATAAATACAATAAAATAACACAGAATAGAACACCACAATTTTGGTTACGGTGAAACCAAAATAGGTAAAAACCCTGGTGGGAGTTAGCACCCACAAAGAACTACACTAGAGTATAATGATCCTTGTTAGAAGATCTTACAACCCTGTTAGGAGTTTATCTTTACAATGCAATAAGTACAATGACCTGGTTAAGGGTCAAACCCTGTTAGGAGTCTTTTACAAATAACCATGTTAGGGGTGAGGACACACTGTCCAAGAGCACATTGCTCAAATGATGAAGGATGCAACCTTTTGCAAAATAAATATACACTATATATGATAATTGAACTATTTAAGTAGACATGTTGTCTTGATCAGTTCCAGTGAATTGTATACACTCTCTTCTTCTTCACATAGATCTTCAACTGAAGAATGATATAGCTTTACTGTCTCAATACAACTAGCATCCTGCTCTATTCTTTTCTACTGTCTCTTTCTTCTCATTCACCCTTGGAAATCACAAATGAACTGCTATATGTATCTTCTTCAAAATATATGATCACGTCGGCTGTAGGAATCCCTTCAATACTTTTCTTGTCGGCTAAACTAAGCATGCAACATAATTAGAACCGTGCAACTCAAAATGAATAGATGCATCGCTTCACATAGTTGGCTCCAGCAAAATAACTCAAACGTCACACTTCAAATGAAAAACGTTAAGCACCTTTGGTTAAACATTCTTAACTCATAACTAAACATGAATCTGAACACACATATCCCAAAGGTAGACGCAACTGAAGAAACAATAAAATTACTGTCAACTCTTAGTAACAATCCTCTGAAACTGTGGCTGGTAGATAGATCAACATAACTCAACTTTAACTGTACTGAAGAATCTACGTGTATGAACATGGAATAATAAATATGTCTACAACATAAAAATAACCACGCAAGGCTCCAACATATCCATGCTGAAAAGTGAATACAGTACACTATTGTATACTACATGTTGTCATCAATGACAAACATACAATCAACTATTTGCACACGGGCAAATCTCCAACATTCTCTCCATTGTTTGCTTAATATGCTTCCTCTTTCATCGATCTATTATTTCTGGCCTCCATAGCTTTTTCTTCTCTCTTTATGTGACAAGTTTGCATGCAGGTGATTCTTGGGAGTTGTAGGGTTGAGTTTTTGTCAACTCTAATATAGACAAGTTATCCTCATGCCCTAACATGAGCATGAATGGTGGTTATTGTGAGCTTCTTACCTTGATAGACTCCTGATTGGGCATCCACATGTAAACTTTGGACAATTAGGATGAAGCTTTACCACTTGTTGTCCATGGTATGCTATGATTAATGACTCTAGGTGTATACCTTCTGCATGATTTCTTGGGTTGACTATGGAATAGTTTAGCTCCAAAGGTTCAAGGCTAATGTCAAGTGATAGACATAAAAATTCAAGGTCATCCCAAAATTGGGCATCACTGTCCTCGGTGTTGTCTTGCTCCTTGGTTGGGGTTGTATTTACATGTTGCCTCTCATTTGGAATTCTGAAACTGAGGACCCTTTTGTCCCCTCCACAATATTTTTTCTTTAGAGATCTTAAGCACTGGGAATGGGTTCATCTCAACTTGCATCTTCAGATCTTCATATTCTTGTGTAGATTCTCTCTCTTCTTTAGCTTCAAAGAAAAAGGGAGACTCCCAAGGAAACAAATTGGATCCTCTTTGTTGCTTTGTTTTGTGGAACTTCCATTATTTTGGTCTAATTGAAGCTCATCTGCCTCCTTCATTATGAGGCTTTGCACCTCAATCATCTTATGTGTCTTTGGTTGCATTGAATCTTGATCTGATCCACTTGACTTACTTGATCTCCATACTATGGGCCCACCTCTGAACATGGAGATGGTGTTGGGAATCAAATTTTGAAGAGAGTGAGCCCTTTTGAAGAAGGAAAAGGAGAATAAATCCTCTTTTTTAGCAACAATTTTTTTGGTAAAACTTTCTGATGAATGAATTGAGTTCTCTACCACTGTAACAACTATTAGCTAAGAAGCTAACTTTGTTGTTTGACCTTGCATATGAACATGCTGGAAGGAGTGATCACAAAATCTTAGCTTTTCTTCATCAATTTCCTTTATTTCATGCTATAATTCCCATAATAGATCTCTGAAATCTAGATCATTGTAGCCTTCTGATAGAAAAGGCTAAGAAGTAGCTTGACCATTAGAAAATTGGTAATTCTAATTCATGCTTGTCATCTGGTAGAGCCATATATGTACATAGTTTCACCAAGCGTGCTAATTACTTCTTCAGAGCATGATAAACCAAATTATGCACTAATTTTTGACAATGAATATTCAACAAACAATCCCAGTAGACGTGCTAGAAAATATTTTTGATCCCTAAGAGGCTCATGCCTAAATGAGGGTGGTAAAAAACATTCATAGGTATGGGACTTAGTGCACCTTGTGAAATAACCTTAGGGATTTTAGAATTTGACTCTTTGTTCTTTGGGATTTGGAAAGGGGAAGAGGACTTTCCTTTAAGTAAATGCTAGGCTAAAGGGGTGATGAACCAATCCAAAGCTTTACAACATTTAAAAGCTTCTCTAGATAGCTTTTACAACACCCCGAACTCTTCAAACTTGGGAAAATGTCACTTTCTTAAAAGATACAATCTACCATATATCATTCATTGTTGGAAAGGAGAACAAAAAACATGAAGTAAATAAGACATAAAGTGTAATTTTTAGATCCTAACCATGAGAAACATCTATAGGGATTCGAATAAAGAAACATATCTCCTTGAGGGATGTATGCCTTTTAAAAAAGAAAGACATGATATAGGAAGACTATTTCTGAGTGGAATCCAAACAAGAGACACATTAAAGTATTTTTATTACTCAGACAAATATAGTTCCTATAGGGGTCAGCTAAAAGCTCATACATCCCCGATTTCGTGAAAGTTAACCATTCTAGGAAATAGGCTTCAATTAGTGCAATTCATCTTTGGTTCTAGATGTAAATGGAAGAGTAAAAAATATAAATGGTCCATAATTTATCAAGATAAGTGGAAGAAAAAAAGACCAACATAAGTAAATAGGACCTGCTATAAAAATTATCAACACAAAACACATTTATAACAAGTAAAAGAAAGTTCCAAAATCCACAGTCCTAGTACTTTAAGAGCAAACATGCTAGGATGGAAAACATGTCGCACATTACAAATAGTACAAAAAAATTTCGCACAAGAATTTTCAGAAAGATAAACAATGGGCTCTTCAACCAAAAAATTTAAAGAGTTAGTGTCAAAACTATCCTTTGAGAGCTCTCTCTTTTTCATTGCAGATTGGGGTTCTTATAGATTCATCCCCTATTTTTTGGCATGTTGGAAAAATGCATAAATTCCTCCATGCCAAATATTTCTTCATCATTTTCCTTTACATTCATGGCATGGGTGCTAGCTATGCTTTCTTCAACTGAATCACCATCATTAGAAGATAACCCACAAATTTCCTTTTGCATGATCTCAATTTTCCACATGGTGTTCCTCTAGCAAAACTAATTTTTTTATTGGGACTTACTATTTTATCCATTTAAACATGTAGATGCACTAGTCATACTTTCTATTTTTAGAAAACTATCTTCAATTAGGACTCTGCAACTCATATATTATATGCTACGAGAAGTCATGTTTTCTTCACACTTTTGAAGATTGTTATGACTATGAATAATCCTAAGAAATATACTACAAAATATCTTTGCCCACAAATTTTTTTTCTAGTATACTTTTACCAAGTTTTTTTTGCATAAATTGTGTGTTTATCATTTTCTCTACATAATTCTACACTATGTATTTTCACAAGAGTTATATCATATCTTGTCTTGCATAAAGTTGTTTGAAAAAGAAACTTAGGTTGATTAGATGTGAAAGAGGATGCTCATCATACACGTTAGGGCAATTTAGAGATTATGTGAACAACGACGACACATTCCTTTGTAAAATCATGCCATTTGGCCATTGTAACAATAATTCTAATCCTAAGATCACCGCCAAGTTCTTATTTGATAGCCAAACCAAAGAGGAATCAGTGGGCCACAACATTTCTTAAATTTTTATGGACAGTTCCCAATTTTGTAAGCACAAGCTACACAATTTTAATGTTGACACCCTACATTATATTACCATGGTCTTCAAATATAGTAACATTCATTAGGTTACTTGTGGGGTCATATAGATCCAAATCTATCATGTATTCCAATTCAAATTCAGATAGATCAACACAAAATTTTAGGTATTACCAATTGTTCTTTGAATTTTGAGCAACCTTTTTTTTTGCATTTATTATTCTTAACTAAAAGCAAGCAAGAAAATTAATATAAGTTATCCAAGTAGAGTTTTGTCATAGTGACCTTAACACAAACATTTTCCTTCTTTTCCACGAGGGTAATTTTTTGAATTGCATTAATAAGCATCTAATTTTCAAATTTATAAAAAGAGGTATTTTCCTTGATAATGATGGGGAAGACAATGTGATGTCTTAGGTGGTGTACTGAGTATTTAATGCACGAGCTTCTTCTTGATCTAGAATAATAAAAGTTTAGTGGGAAAAAATAGTATTAGTTATTTTTCCATTCCAAGAGGGAGATGACCCAATAGTTAAGCGTGTTCCACTAGTTGTTATAGCTCTTGTTGATTAATTACCAATATTTTTGACAACAGTGCACCAATAGTTGTGACTTTAAAGTTGTTAGTGTTGATGATGACTACCCATAATTAAATGTAATGTATTCTTTAGATATAAAAAGAAACAAATCATGTGATGCCACATTTGGGCACCAATAAAACATGACTTAGTGCACAAATATAGTTCTCACTATTTTTTTTGGACCTTTTTAGACACCTTGGCAAAAATCAAGCTAATGTGGCATCATATTTGCTAATGTGGCTCTGGAACCTTATTTATAAGCAAAGGGCTTGCCAAGTTCTTACTTTTTTTGGACATTTTTGGACACCTTGGCAAATATCAAGATATTGTGGCATCATATTTACTAATGTGGCCCTGGAACCTTATTTATAAGCAAAGGCTTGCCAAGTAAGCTGTACAAAAATTGGAGTAATTTAAAATTTTCATATAGAATTTTAAGAATACAAAATTAGGGTGCTCAACTCTTGGGTCCTCTTGTTGGCAAGTTGACTTCCTGAGGAAGCATGACTTATTTTGTGTTGTCAATCATGGCAACAGAGTCATACTTAAGTTCTGTCATGAAAGGAAAATGACTAAGTGTGAAAATAGAGCAGACAGACACATACAAAGATCAGCACATCAGCGCACGTGTTAGAGATCACACCAGAGCATGCGTGCTTAGGTATATACATTATGGTGTATATACATGCTAGATCCAGATGCGCAGAGTACGGAACATCAGTACGGAAAAGTTACAGGCAGATTAGTAGACCTGCAGTCCAGGAAACAGAGCATGGAAGCTGACTACAGTTTTGATCAGCGTGAATGATTTTGTAATATGTAATTAATGTTGTAATAAACATCCTTAGGCTGACTTGTTCAGAAGCATTGTATATTTTGTTTTAGGGCCGACTAGTGATTTGTTTTGGGTCGCGCCTATTCAGATTTGAAGATATAAGTATGTAATGTAAAGATATGTTACAAGTGTTGATAATTATGTAAGAGGAAGATAAAGATGAGCAGTATAATGAAGTTAGAAGATGATATAGCTCTTTAAAGGAGTAAGAGCATCCACGCATACACAGAACTGATCAGACAACAGTGTCATTACAACAGTTCATTTTGATATAGTGCATATCAACATTCAGAGGGTTGTAGCCTTCATCTTATTGGGTAGCAAGCCTAGGCAGTGAGCCATATACCTTTAACAGGGTTTTGTAAAAGACTCCTAACAGGGTCAGACCTTTAACCAGGTCATTGTACTTAATTTGTAAAGACTGCTTCTAACAGGGCAAAGGAACTTTAA
>MU223457.1:4288715-4322424 GCA_018584345.1 Thuja plicata | reverse complement strand
AGCATGACTTATTTTGTGTTGTCAATCATGGCAACAAAGTCATACTTAAGTTCTGTCATGAAAGGAAAATGACTAAGTGTGAAAACAGAGCAGACAGACACATACAAAGATCAGCACATCAGCGCACGTGTTAGAGATCACACCAGAGCATGTGTGCTTAGGAATATACACTATGGTGTATATACATGCTAGATCTAGACGCACAAAGTACGAAACATCAGTACGGAAAAGTTACAGGCAGATTAGTAGACCTGCAGTCCAGGAAACAGAGCATGGAAGCCGACTACAGTTTTGATCAGCGTGAATGATTTTGTAATATAATGGCTACGCGCCTTTAGTTATAAGTTTGTATTAATGTAATTAATGTTGTAATAAACATGCTTAGGTCAACTTGTTCGGAAGCGTTGTGTATTTTGTTTTAGGGCCGACTAGTGATTTGTTTTGGGTCGCGCTTATTCGGATTTGAAGATATAAGTATGTAATGTATAGATATGTTACAAGTGTCGATAATTATGTAAGAGGAAGATACAGATGAGCAGTATAATGAAGTCAGAAGATGATATAGCTCTTTAAAGTAGTAAGAGCATCCACGCATACACGGAACTAATCAGATAATAGTGTCATTACAACAGTTCATTTTGATATAGTGCATATCAACATTCAGAGGGTTGTAGCCTTCATCTTATTGGGCAGTGAGCCATATACCTTTAGCAGGGTTTTGTAAAAGACTCCTAACAGGGTCAGACCTTTAACCAGGTCATTGTACTTAATTTGCAAAGACTGCTTCTAACAAGGCAAAGGAACTTTAACAGGTTCATTATACCTAGTACAATATTTGTGGGTACTAATCCCCACCGGAGTTTTCCTCTTATCAAGGTTCTCCGTAATCATATAATGTGTTATGTGTTCTTGTGTTATGTTTCTTTGGATGCACAATTGATATATGTTTAATTGGATGAAATATAATTAATAGATAAACACTGATTCACCCCCCCCTCTCAGTGTTTCTAACACCTCTCCCTTAATCAATGAATAATTCATTTCATTTTTTTCCATTTTCTAACTTCATGTCAATATAATTAATACATCAATGGGCCCTTGGTTTGCTGGTGAAGTTGAAAGGTTCTTAATGAGTCCACTAGGGATGAAGTCTTGTTGAGTGCAAGGCTCTGACATCATAAGGGATGAGATCAAGATTATACCTAAGCAAATTTGATGGAATGAATGCCTGTGAGTCCTTAACTCTTAACCGAAGAAATTCAACCGAAAACTTATGCTTCGTATACAACTTTATAGATAGAAAATCCTCTATATTTTTTTAGCATAATAACATTTTTAAAAAAATCTTTCCCTTAAACTTCTAAAACATATCTTTTCTCATGGTACCAAAAACCCCAAAAAAATGTCATTGTATTACTTATAGAAATCTCATATGAGTGAAAGCCAAAGAAGTCACCACCAAATCAACATCCAATGTAATTTAGTAGGCGATTTAGAGGGAATTATTGGATCTAGAGAGCAGCGAGGGTGCATTGGTAAACACAAGTTTGACCAAAAGAAACAAAACGCATGACTCCTTCAACGGCTGAATATACTCCGTGGGAGTGGGGACAAAGGCCCCACAACAAACCAGGGATAAAATAAAATTATGGTCATATCATATTCCCCCACTTCTCCAGCTGTAAACAGATCCAATCCGTTCATGCGTCTACGGTGAAGAATGAAAATCGTTTTGCGACCGAAAGCTGGCAGTGAAATGGTCGAACACGTGTCTCTGCCTGTGGGCATTCAAAACGAGAATCGTGCGTGTTGGGCCGTCGGTGTGGCGGGTCCCACCGACACCTGTCATCACGAGCCCGGTCATGGGCGGTTTAAAGCTAAACCCCCGGTAAGCGGTAACCCAAGTTGCTCATATATTAACCCCAGCTACGTTCCAGACATTTCTTTCTTTCAACGCTTCCAGGATTGTTATCGGTTTCTACAAAGAAGAGAATCGAGGACAAGTTCTTTTACGCGACTTGTGATTCGTCTCTAGAGTTCCACTTCGTTGTCTTCGTACGCCGTCGTCTTTCCAGGTAAGAACTCGAAGCTGCGACCTGAATCGGAGCAATGTTGAATGCCTTGTATGAGCAAATTCTCGGTTTTATTTGTTTGGATCGAGAATTGTAGGTGATTCTCCAAGTATTGTTGAGCACGAAGAAATTTTGTTCTCTGTTACGTTTTGTTCAGGTAGGTTATGGTTTTAATTGTGGTTTTACTGGTGATGTTTTTAATTTTAGTGAAGTATAAATTTATCTGGAATTCGGCTGAATGGAGTATTATTGGTTATTTATGTTGTTATTTTGAAAGATTATTCTGTGTGGGTTTAAGAGTGTTCGAGATTTCTTTGTCATTTCGGGTAGCTAGGGTTTTAATTGTGATATTTTCTGAAACGGGGAGAATATGCTTTGAAATTTGTGTTTTTGCAATTTTTGTGTTTTATTCTCTTCCAGCGGTTGCATTTTGTGGATTTGATCGTGGAGGTGACGCTCAATTGGCAAGTTTGTGAAGAATTGGCTGTGCGTTGACATATTTTGTTTTTTTGTGTTATTTTATGTCCCTTGATCGTTTTGTTCTTAATTGCATTTGTGTAATCTCGACTTATCCTGTTTTTTTAGTTCGCTTTTGAGGAGTCTATGTTGTTGTTCACTTATTTGCCTTTCCAAGGCATATACTGTTATCTTTTTTTGGTTTTGCTAGGTATTTTGCGATTGAATTTATGGGCTGGCTTCAATATGATGTGTTACAAATTTGCACCCGAATTCTTTTGCTAAACCTTAGTCATACTGCAGTGTACATGCTTATTAATTGGGATTTGTAAATGGGTTACATTTTTATGAAGGTTCTCCATTGCTAATGTTACGTCCCTTGGACTTACCAAATGGTTTGCACTTTCCTTGTCAGCGTTACGAAGTTTTTTTTTGTTTTTGGTTGGGGCTCTATGGAGGTTAAAAACTTTAGTTTGTGGCATTTTATATTTGAATATTTCAGATTAGATTCTTGGATGTTATCGACACTTGAAGTTTCTTTCCTTTTTCTTCTGATCAATGGCTCCAGGTTTGGTTTTTCAGATACTTCTTATTTTTTAGTCTGCTTTGGAATTTATTCATATCCTTTTCAGATTTAGGTCATATTGTAATTTACATTGTAATGTGCAAAATCAGCTTCATACTGCAAATCTGTCTTTGGGATTTAAATTTAATATTCATCATAGTCAAATTAGGATTAAAGCAGGTCTGTACATGCGTTTCTTGTAACTGGTAAAACATTTTTTTGTAATTGGTAAGATGCGTAATTTCACTGTTGAGTTAGTCCTTGCCTTAGTTTCCACGGTATATGCACCTAGCTCGTCAGTTTGGGGATGCCAATCTTAGAGTTGGATGCAATTTTTAATCCAAGCCCTGCTTTCCTTCATCTGATTATCTGATTAAAAGGTGAGTTAGTCGTTGCACAAGTTTCCACGGTATTTGCACTTAGCTCATCAGTTTGGGGATGCCAATTTTAGAGTTGGATGCAATTTTTTATCCAAGCCCTGCTTTTCCTCATCTGATCAAAAGGTGATATATTACTGAGGAAGTTTTGGCTATCCCGTCTTTTACTGTAATTTACGTTTAATTTTTAAGACGAAAATAATAAATAATGGGATTTTCAAAGACACACTGGGGTAATTGGGTTTTTTAATAAGCAAAAGGATTATGAAATTCAAAATTAGGTTGCTAAATACATTGATTATTAGATTTGAAACCTGTCTTGAAGTTTGGGGGAATGTATAACATTATAGTTAAAATAGAACTTTAGTACTGTTTAAGTGATGGCTAGAAATTTTAGAGGCTCTTTCCTTAAATTTGAAGATATTTACATGTTTTTCCTGGCCTACCGCACACCTCAATTATTTTGAAAATCTAGGTAAGATGAAAGAGAATAGATTTCCAGTCTATAATCAATGTGCTTTTGTATCTGGATTCAGCTGTGTAGAGAAATTTTTGCATCAACGTTAGGGATCACATTCCTCCACGATCTATCATCCTGATGATGGATCACCGAAACGTTGATGCAAAAATTTCTCCACAGTTGAATCCAGAAACAAAAGCACAATTTAGATAAGGCTTCTCTAAGTTTTTGAAACTGTACCCTCTTTTCATTCCTTAAGATTGATTTAAAAGAAACCGATTTGCTTAAACAGAAAAATGTGATTTCAGCTTTTTGGAAGTAATAAAACTGTACACATAGTGGGAACAAAAGCTTTTGTCTAGTTTTAAAATCATCTCTAAGAATTGAAGTTATACTCTATTAAATGAATAAGATTTTAGTTTTTTCTCTGAATTATTCTCATAGGGCAAAGTTTTATCGCACATTCAGTCCTTCTGTCCTTTTGGACTGAACAGGACTCCTTTCTCTCGTGTTTTCCCCCTCGTTGAATAATTGTCTTACCTATGAAAGGTTTTATAATTTACTAAGGCCTATCCAACGTCAAGAATAATGAGTTCTACTTAACAATGTGTTGCGTATCTTATTATAGGTAGAATTTTCTTTTCACATCGAGAGGGTTCTTTCGTGGTTAGTTTTGGAGTGAAATTGAGTACTTGATAAACTGCATATTATTCTGCGACAAGTTTTTATTTGTTGTGTTATTGCCATTGGTATGCCAAGGTGAAATTATTGAGCTTTTACCATTAGCAGGGTTGGAAGGGTCCCTCATCTTATTGAGCATCCAACTAGGGTTATCAGGAATCAGGATTAACTATCTTTGGTGACCAGTGCATTTCCCCAGTTGGTCTACTCCACTGGCAACCCTAACTTGGGTGCCCAACTAATTGGGTTAGCATTTCAGCCCCAAGCCTTGTACTCTAAAATGTAAAAACTAGAAAGGAAGAAAACCAAGCCTTGTCACTAAAATGTAAAAACTAGAAAGGAATAAAAAATTATGCCGTCATTGTTATCAGGAATCAGGATTAACTATCTTTGGTGACCAGTGCATTTCCCCAGTTGGTCTTCTCCACTGGCAATCCTAACTTGGGTGTCCAACTAATTGGGTTAGCATTTCAGCCGCAAGCCTTGTACACTAAAATGTAAAAACTAGGAAGGAAGAAAAAATTATGTCAAAAAAATTATGCTGTCATTCTTTCTTATTTTAATCTTATTTACCATGTTTGTGGTATCTGGGATGACTGCATGCTAACGTTTTTTAAAATTTTTTTAGAAGTAAAAACTAGAAAATGGAGTCTCTACCTGTTCTTTTGCAGAGGGATGCTCGGTTTGGGTTTCAAGAATACCTTTTGTAGCTTTTCTGATTCTGTGTACAATGTTGGAAATTGATGGTATGGGTGTAGTATATGTGTGCATGTTATATAAGGTTTGTAAGGTTATTTTGCTTCTATGGAGAATATTGTTTTGTGGAAAAATTAGTATTACTAAAAACCTGGACTTTATGTAGAATAGTAAGGAACATACCTACTACACTTGAGAATGACAACCCTCTAAAATACACTGCAACTAATTAGTTAATGCAATATAAAACTATACATATCTCATATGAAACTAAACTAAATTTGGAGGCTGTCCTTTTAATTAAATTAGAGGGGCATGTGGCATTCTCGTGCTTTTGCCACATGAACATCTGACTTGTTCTCCCTGCCTGCATTTTCCATGCTCGCCCATCATCTATTTACAGAACTGTATTGAAACTTATGCAAACAGTGCGTCATAATTATTCGAGTTACTTACCTATTGCATCATAAAGAAATTAGTATATTTATGTCAGGTCTGATTGTGATTGGGAGAAAATATTGATTTCGAGTCTTATAATAGAAAGGAACATACCTACTACGCTTGAGAATGACAACCCTCTAAAAGATACTGCAACTAATTAGTTAATGCAATATAAAACTATACATATTTCATATGAAACTACACTAAATTTGGAGGCTGTCCTTAATTAAATTAGAGGGGCATGTGGCATTCTCATGCTTTTGCCACATGAACATCTGACTTGTTCTCCCTTCCTGCATTTTCCATCCTCGCCCATCATCCATTTACAGAACTGTATTGAAACTTATGCAAACAGTGTGTCATACTTATTCGAGGTACTTACCTATTGCATCATAAAGAAATTAGTATATTTATGTCAGGTCTGATTGTCATTGGGAGAAAATATTGATTTTGAGTCTTAGAAATGTATTTTGCAGGGTGGATCCAGCATGGGATTATATTTACTGTCTGCAGTTGAATTTAACTATGGTTTTATTAAGATGTGTTTGTGCTATTTGTATTAGTTTTTGTACTTAAATATAATTTCTGTTTTAGTGATGTGAGACTTTCACAATCCATACTGTAGAATCGTAGATAATGTTGCTTCTGGTTTAAATTGTGTGCAAATTTTTAAGTCTCAAATTTGTACACAATTTAAACCAGAAGCATCATTTTCTATAATTTCTATTTTGTTTGTGATTTAGAAAACTATTGATTTCAGGTCTTAGAGATGTAATTTGATTGCTGCATTGTACATTACTGTTATGCAATGCATTTTGAAAATTGATTACATAGTATTGGTATTTCATTGTTCCTTGCATTTATGTTCAACATTTGAAATTATTGTTCCTTGCATTTATGTTCAACATTTGAAATTACAGAAAGACGTGACCCAAAATTTTAACAGAATATTATTCAAGGATGCATTTTCCGTGGCTTCCTTGTTTATTTTTCACAACCTGTGACCGATGCCACAGGGCACATCTTGGAGTCAACTTGTAGCCTCGTGATTTCAGCCAAATTACAGCCTGACTTCCAAGTTTGAAAGTATTAAGAACATTTACATCATTTTTGTTTTGAATTTGCAATTAAAAAAGGGCAATTATAAGAATTGTCTGTGCTCTCTATTTTGGGAGTACTCCTAAGCTTTGTCATGAGGTCAAAATCCAGGACTACAAAACTTAAACAATCGATAAGGAAAATTGAAAATAATCCTCTTGTGGGCTTTCTGCAAGAGAGGTCTCATCTACCAGATTGGTGTCTTGTTTAATGCATAAAAGCTAAGTTGCAGGGTTCGGCCCCTGCTGCCCCCAGTACTAGTCTGGTTTGAACCTGGCACTGGTCTTGGTCTGGTACGCCTGTGGGTCCTGCATGCCTGCATATCCGACCAGGGTGTATAACCAAAGTTGATACTATGTGATAACCAAAGTTGTTCATATGATACTATAACCAAAGTTGGTACTATGTGATAACCAAAGTTGTTCATATGATATTATGTGATATTCTAATCTTAATTCATGCGTCTAGGTTGCAAATACACACACACACATGACATTTTTTTGTACTATTTAACCCAATCCCCATTTCAAAATTTTGCCTTACTGGTGAACTGGGTTCTGAAGCCTGAATCGGAACCCAAATCCAAACCGCACACATTTTTTTGTACTACTTAACCCAATCCCCATTTCAAAATTTTGCCTTACCGGTGAACTGGGTTCTCAAGCCTGAATCCGAACCCAAATCCAAACCGGCAACTCAGCCTAAAAGCTACCTTTAACTTAAGTTTTTTATGTCTTTTTAAACAGTCAATGACATATTTCTACACTTGAATTATTGATATATTTTTTATCCTTTTGAGCATGGTAACTATGCAACTTTGAAGATAGCAAGTTTCTACAAATCATGAAATGTAACAAATATGCATCTGGTCAGATTGTGTGTAAATTTTTAGCATCGACATTTCAGATCAAACACCATGATCCATCATCAGGATGAGAGAGAGTTAAAGAATTTTAGGTTCTTGTAGTCATAGGGACTGTGAAGTGTTAGGATATAATGTGGATTTTGATTTGTTTGTTTGTTGTTGTATAATGGTTGTATTACAGGAGCAATGTCACCTGTGGAGGCTTCTCGTGATGAAAGTGTCTACATGGCCAAGCTTGCTGAGCAGGCTGAGCGCTATGAGGAGATGGTAGAATACATGGAAAAGGTAGCGAAGACAGTGGATGTGGAGGAACTGACTGTTGAGGAGAGGAATCTGCTTTCAGTGGCTTACAAAAATGTTATTGGAGCTCGCAGGGCTTCTTGGAGGATAATTTCCTCCATTGAACAGAAGGAAGAAAGCAGGGGTAATGAAGAGCATGTTACAATGATAAGAGACTACAGAGCCAAGGTTGAGGCTGAGCTTACTAAAATCTGTGAAGGCATTTTGCGCCTTCTTGATACACATCTTGTACCATCATCCACATCTGGTGAGTCCAAGGTGTTTTACCTTAAGATGAAGGGTGATTACCACCGATATCTTGCAGAATTCAAAACAGGTGCAGAGAGGAAGGAAGCTGCTGAAAACACTTTGCTTGCATATAAGGCAGCCCAAGTATTTGCCTTATCCTTCCTCTTTAGACGTGCACTGGATGCTGAGCTAAGCATATCTGTTATATATAAACATGGTTTTACCAAGATTAAATTTGATGCATGATCTGGTATCTTTGAACGTGTTGGTGCAGGATATTGCGCTGGCAGAGTTGGCTTCAACTCATCCAATTAGACTTGGGCTGGCCCTCAACTTTTCTGTTTTCTACTATGAAATTTTGAACTCACCTGATCGTGCCTGTGCACTTGCGAAACAGGTAAATGCGTTTGGTGTCAATCACGATCAATATTTATCATCATAGAAATCATATATCTGGCAATTAAAATTTTGAACATTGCAATGCAGGCATTTGACGAGGCAATTGCAGAACTTGATACTTTAGGTGAAGAATCGTACAAGGACAGCACCTTGATCATGCAGCTTCTTCGTGATAACTTAACCTTATGGACTTCGGACTTGCAGGTTTGTATCAAAGGGCAGGGAGAAGGTGGCTTGAAATTACTTAATTTCTTTTTATTTAAATATTTGTCAACTATGTGCATTTTAAATATAAGCCTGGGACAAAAATATTGTTTACTTGGTATAAAACTGAAGCTTGGGTAATGAAACAAAAAGTTGGCAAAATTCTTTATGTACTTCAAAGGAGGACAATTGCATAAACAATACATAGCGTATTTAAGTTGAATTTTCTTCTAGACACTATTCAAAGGAAAAGTGTGCCTGTTACAGGTTATAGGTAGATTAATTCGTATTATTTAAATTATCCTTAAATGCTGTCAACGATTTCTCTAATCTTTCTGCCAATAAAAACTTCAAGTAGCTTTTTGTAAAATATGCCATTTGTTTGTAAGAACTTAAAATCGCATTGTTTAAGTTAGTCTTTTAGAGAAAAAAATGTTACTTTTGTTGGGTTTTTTAAAAGAGCTTAGAATAAAGTCCTTAAATTTGTTCTTCCTTTCAGGATGAGGTTGGAGGAGATGAAATCAAGGAAGCGCCAAAGAAGGAAGAAGGGGATAGCCATTGACATCCTTATTTTAAATGTTGTCAAGTTAGCTAGCTGTATGTGATATGATTGCGTTTTCTTGTAACAGAAGCTCTAGATTTTCGTTACCTTCCCTGTATTTTTGTGATAAGTAGGGTTTTTTGGCAACTTCTTATTCCATTCTTCCGCCTTGCAGGATTTACTATTGCAGTGGCTTCTTTGCCACTTGTGGCCATTATCTTTATTAACAAGCAACTTCCAGTCAAGTTCTGATTATGTTTCTCTGTTAGTTTGGGAGATTCTTGGAATTTGGCAATGGTTGAATATTGTACCCTCCTATGGCTATAAACGTAGGGGTTTAAATGAGTAAAGTTTTTTTTTATTATATTACTCTCAGTTTTGATCTCACTTCCTCTGTCGAAGAAAGTTATGCATATTACTAGGGAAAGAGGTGACCCCAAACTATTCTTGTTGTCTGAAGCTTATGCTTATGCTTACATTCGTGTGCTTGGTAGTTTGAGACACAAATATGGTTCGTTTTTTCTTTTCTTTTTTGAATTCCAGACAAATATTAGGAGTCTCATCTAGCTTTTTAAAAAAAAAATCAATAGTTGACATGATTTGATCCATTATTTTATTCACCTGTTACTGATTTGGCTTTTCAGTGTAAGACAGCTTTTAACTCACTATATATCATGTCAATTTTTAAATAGAATCACTTATGGTTTATCTAATTGGGTTAATCTTACTTGTCCTTTTGGACCTTAATTTGAAGCTGTAGAGGTGAATATGGTTCTTTTTTAGACTATTCACAAACCCAGACAAGACTGTTATCTTTCTTTTGGAAGATTTAGAGTACATGGTCAAATTGGTCTTTGAAAGAACAGTTATTGATTGCACCCCAATATAAGTGTTTGTTAAATTAATTTCAATGCTTTGAGGATGCTGGTTGCAGAGATATCTTCAATAATCTGGTCAAAAGAAATTTGCAACCAAAGAAAACGTATAATATAATTTTCAGTTTTGCGAACGTGATGGTGATTTATGTGAGCATTTCATTTGAAAATTACAATCTAGGATCAACGGAAAACCTATGTTGGGAATATGAAAGGTCAGTGCAATTCATTAAAAGCTTACATATTTTACCCTTGGCAAATGTCATGATTGATTAACTATTTTTGCATTCCGCTTTGGCGATGAAGCGGTCTGTAATATATCTTATTGGAGTGGTTTGTGATATATCTTATTTGGACTGAAGGGACCTACACGTGCACCGTTTGCACTAGTAAATTTTAGATTTAGATAATGCTTGAACAATTGCCATGTAGTGGCTGACTAAAATTAATTATTTTTTACAGTATTACGCATGTGGATTATTTATTACAGTATTATTAATGAAATTTTCAAAGTAAAATTCCACAATATTGTTATTTTACAAGTTCGGATTTTTGCATTCAATTTTTATTGTTGGTTAATCTGATACACGTCTTTTTACCAGGATAAGTCCTGTTAGCTGTGAGGTAGTTAAGGATGGATAGTTTGAGGCTTTTACATAGCGTCTTTTTAAGGTGGGAAAGTTAACTTTGCTGTTACAATCTTCGTACGGCTTGAATTCTTGCACGAAGTTCTGAAGAATGTGTAGTAGTCTTTTAACAGCTAGATCATGTATCCAACCAGGATTTGAAGCTCTGTTTGGATTGACACGGACTCGCTTTTTTCATTAATGTGTCCCTACGCAATCAGACAGCTCATCTATATCAGTTCATGACTACCAGCATAGTCTTAGGTGGGGTCTCGCGAGGGTAATAAATCGCTATGAGGGGGTTAATGAACTTGTAATCACGCATCACCTGCGCAGGTCATGTGTCAGCTTCTGAATAGTTTTCTAATTGAGATTCTTTCTGCATTGGATCAATTTTTAAGCCCGAGGCTTTATTAACAGAAGTTAGGAAAGCCTAGGGTTTTGTACACCATTTCCATTGCCGCCTTTTAAAATTTTTTGTCATTTTGTGATCCTGATCTTTTCCCATGTGGACAGTTTGCATTTGTTTGTTGACCTTAATACAACTATATCATTTTTCTTCTGCTGCACACCAAACTAGGGTTCAATAGAAGGCACAAAACTATGTTCCATATCAAGTGTTTTTTTAGTTTGGTAATTAGCAAAGGCCTCGTGACTTGCAACGATTTATTTCAAAAACAAGTAAGGTTAATTAAAGGGCACAAATCTTATATTCAAAAAGAATGGGTAGCAGTCTTTTAACGCGGATTTTTCTGTACAGGTTACTCCAAATTGTAAATGTTTCATACGCGTGCCTTGCAAGAGTTTGGGAAAAGATGTTTTTGTTTGAAGAAATGGAATTGCTGTCTTCTTGCGTCGGAAACTTCAACAGTAGATAAAAACCTTAAATTACTAAGAAAATTACATGCCCGGCTTGGGCTGGAAAACTTTAGAGAATGCATCGCCAACTTTAAAATCGCATATGGCCTATACAAAAGAGAAATAGTGAAGTATATGAAATTGACCGTAAATAAGATGATTCTGTCGGGTGAAAAGCCATCAAAGGCGGTGTATTTTTCTCACACCCGCCGTTATCGATTGAGTGACATTTGCATTGTATATTTTCGATTTTTCCGTTGTCGTCATGACTACATTTTAAACGGTGTTTCAAATGTTAAAATTCGTTTGACGCTTTCTTGTTGCGTTTCTCTAAACTGCATTAAGATATGAAGAGGGTGTGTGTGATCGGTTCAATTTGAAAGTAGTTATTTTGTTAATAACTATAGCCAAAAGGAATGGTACGCAATGTAAAATCCAAATCATGCAGAGGTACATGCCGCTTCTCATTCGCACATGACTGTTTGCCTTGGCTTTTTAAACAAATAGTGGAATTCTGGTGAAGTATATTTTATAACAGACAATAATAGTGATAGTATAGGGTAGGTCGCAAGATGGAAATGAAGATGTTACACACCATGGTTATAGAATTAATAGGATCAAGATAAAAAATAGGATGCTACACCTGAGGTTTTGGACTATCTAGCTTGTATGATATGCAGTGACAAAAGCATGGCCGAATACCCCACAATAAGAGTGGATAAAGCAGATCACAAGATTGGAACCAGATGGGACACCTAATTAATAGGGGTCAAGATAGGATCTCAGTGGGACACCTATGGGGTCAAAATCTTACATACGATAAGATGGAAATTAGGTGCTTAGGTGCTTCACCCATGGGGGCAAAATGTTACGTATGATTAATAGGATCAAGATGGAATTAAGGATGTCACAGCTATAGGTTAAAATCACTAGGATTAGACATGCTTAGACGTAAGAGTATGGCCGAATTAAGAGTATACCCACATTAAGAGTAGTGGTAAAGCTGTTCACAAGTGGAACCAAATTATGATTACCCACAATAAGAGTAGTGGTAAAGCTGTTCGCAAGTGGAACCAAATGCTACATATGATTAATAGGATCAAGATGGAAATCAGGATGTCACAGCTATGGGGTAAAATCACTAGGATTAAGATGGAAATTAGGATGTCACAACTATGAGGTAATAGACATAAGAGTATTGCCCGAATGCCCACAATAAGAGTGGTGGTAAAGCCGTTCACAAGTTGGAACCAAATGCCACGTTATGAGTGATACATAGTTTGCATGACATGCAATAGCTTGAAAATGTGGCTCAATTTGGGAATTAAGATGTTATACATTTCGAGGCATAATTATTATGATCATGTAATTTGTATGACATGCAATGGCACGAGAATGTGGCTCAAATTAGGGAGTATTACAAAATGGAGAAGAGAATACAAATTATGAGGTAGAATTGTTAGGATCATGGCTCAAATCAGGGAGTATTCATGGAGAATGTGGCTCAAATTAGGGAGTATCACAAAATGGAGAAGAGGATATAAATTATGAAGCAGAATTGTTAGGATCATGGCTCAAGTCAGGGAGTATTCATGGCTCAAATCAGGGGGTAATGCAAAATGGAGAAGAAGCAGAATTGTTAGGATCATGGCTCAAGTCAGGGAGTATTCATGGCTCAAATCAGGGGGTATTGCAAAATGGAAAGAGCATGATATAAATTATGAGGCAGAATTGTTAGGATAATGGAAAACATACGCAATGGCTAGGATAATGGAAAACATACGCAATGGCATGGCTCAAACTAGGGAGTATTGCAAAATGGAGGAGGATGATATAAATTATGAGGCAGAATTGTTAGGATCATGGAAAACATAAACATATGCATTGGCTAGGATCATGGAAATCATACACAATGGCACGGAAACATGGCTTAATGTAGGTAATATCACTTGGAAAACTCACAATGGCTGATGTCTGGTAGACTGAAAACTAGAGCGTGGTAGATTAAACTTACAATGGCTAGTGTGTGGTAGACTAAGTTAGTTGTGAATGGAAGTTCTATTTTCTGAAAAATAGTCTTTTCATGGAGTTGTATTTTGAGGTTGACATTGGATGTACCGTAGTGTTGAAAGTAGTAACATAATGGCCATATTGTGGGGATTAAGTTATTAGTTAATGAATTTCTATATAGAAGTTGTTGGAGTTGAGACATTGAAGTCACAGTTGAATATTTTTAAAGGCTTTGTACTTAAAAAAAAAGTCAACAATGAGAACAAGCACTTTGTTGTAAAATGAAGTCAATCTAGGTTTGAGGAAAGTAAGAAATTTGAAATATAACATTTGAAGAACACTTTTAGGAAGGAAATAGTAGAATAATGAGGAGAAAATTATTATATAGTGATGATGTATATATATTGTTTTAGTCAAGAAAAATGCTGATTATTTTAATCAACAAAGCATTAAATGAATTTAAAAGATGCATAAGAGGGGATTTGAAAGTAAAATTTTGACAATTTTATGGTATAATGTATAATCTAAATTAACATAAGTCCAGACAACAAAGGAAACTAAATAACTCTAAAAGAAAAATACACTTATAATATGCGAAGTTTCTTTAGGAGTGAGTGTAAAGTAAAGATACCTTTGTAATTGACACAACAATAGAATTTTTGAATAAGAAGAATACCAATGAAGGTATAAAGAGTTATCAAGGGTTAAAGTACCAGATATATATTAGTTGTAGGTAGAATATTTAAAGTGGGGACTAGAACACCTCTCATTACACATTTAGAGCATTTTCAAATTTTTTTGGTGAAGTTGGCTTTCTTGTAGAATGAATGATTAGTGTCATTAGATAAATTCTTTGCAATCTTCCTTTTAGAAAACTCTTTGAAACTATGGTAAAATGCCCAATTAGTAATTTAGTAGATAGATGATAGGAGGTGGGTTGTGTATGCACCTTAAAATGGTCGCCTAGACTATGGGCCCCCATTATTCAATTTATCAAATGACAGAATCAATTTATCAAATTCTAGAATCAATGCCTTGCAACATTTTCAATTCAAATCAATTTCCTTGATCAAATCATAATTAATTCAATTATTTCAATATTTCTTAAGGTTTGATCATTTCATCAATAATCTTATTTAATTAAAATAAAACACTTCTTTTAATTAAATAAAATGTTCTTACTTAATTAAAAGAAAATCCCCTTTTATTAAATAAAATAATCTTATTTAATTAAAAGAAAATCTCTCTTTTAATTAAATAATTTTATCTTATTGAATTAAAAGAAAAAATCCATCTTCTAATTAAATAAATAAAATCCCCACTTAAAGCTCTTTTTTTGATAAAAAAAGGAAATAAATCAAATAAAAAATAAATAAAACTTCGTTTTCTCCCCACATATTCCCAAGTGGTGGGCTTTTTCCTCTCACTTGAATTTTAAAGATTTATCCCCATTGTTCTTGAGGATGCATTCCTCTCTGCACTTTCCTTTATAAGGAGTCCTCTCCTTTTCACTTGGGAGATATCAAGTTTTCATATTATTGTTATGCTGCAGGTTTGGAGAGAAATTTTGGAGGAGAGTTTGAGCATTTGAGCTTGAACCATGCAACTTCTCTTCTTCTTGTCTTCTTCTCTTATGCATCTATGGCAATCCATTTAGAGTAGATTCACGTTAATATAGATTCATATTTCCTTTCAATAGATTAATCTTGCATATTTCCTTCATAGATTAGTTTGCATATTTCTTTTCATGCATCGTTATCATATACAATAGTTTCCATTTTCATTTGCAATGCATATTTGATGATCATGGAGACTAGCATTCTTGCTCTTCCTCTTTGAATCTCTCATTTCATGGTGTACTTGTGTGGATATAAACTAGGTCTAAACTGAGGGCCTTCATCACAAACCCTTGCACTCCATGAATAGGGAGCTATGAGTCGCCATTTGAGACCTCATACTTGAGCAATCTTGAATACGATGACTCATAGAAGTGTGTCAACATTTTAGCACACATTTTTGGCACCCACCGTGGGGTAGAACATCCATTTCTGTCATCACATTTGAAAATTCCTTTTATCTTTTGTCTATTATTCTCTCAGTGTCTTTGAAGCTCTCATTTTGAGCCAAATCTGACCCCACCATCGCGTCCGTAACGTCATTTCGGTTGAAAACGAGTATAAACTCACCCATATCCAACAAAAATTAATTCTATGAAAAATTTCTTTTGCCCAAGTAGGACGTATGACCAGTTGCATGGAAATCGAGACAGATTTCAGATTTTTCTGCACGCAGCCCAAGGCAGATTTTTGAAAAAAAAAATCTGAAGAAAAAAAAAATCTAAAAAAAATTAAAAATTAAAAATCAGATTTTTTTACTGTGTTTAATTTGACGGCAATCAAACCATCATTATGCATGGACTGTTGTGACAACCATGAAATTAATACCACAATCTACTGACATCAGCAGAGTTTGAAAAGTCTTTGCCCTCACCATTAGAGTTTTTGAAATTGCAGTCTAACTTCAAACAATCATATCTTGCTCATTTTAGGTCCAAATTGAGTGCAATTTTTTTTTAAATTTTGGGTAGAATTGTCTGAAGATTTCTAGGTCGCTCTTATTTTCTGGATTTGAGTAATTTCTTTTTATTTTTATTTTGTTCTGAAACTGCCACACAGTGGTTTTCGCCATCAGAACTCCTATTGTTTTGATTTTCTTTTATTTTTATTTTGTGACTAAGGTACTTGATGTCTGGCTCGGTCATGCTGATAGCCTGTTACTTAAATGTTATTGAACCTATAGTCTCTTCCACCAGTGAACCAGCTACCAACATGACTGAGCCATACATCAAGTACCTTAGTCACAAAATAAAAAGAAAAGAAAATCAAAAGAATATGAGTTCTGATGGCGAAAACCACTGTGTGGCAGTTTCAGAACTGAAAAAAGTAAAAAGAAATGACGTATCCAAGGGTGAAAACTTCTCTGAGGCACCTAAGGTTGAGGTACTTGATCGTCTCCCTAGCTACTTTCAAGATGGATCTTCGGTGCTTATTGAACCAACACAAGCAATCAATTTTGGTACAGATGAGGCTCCACAGATTGTACACTTGGCTGAATCCTTGTCACCACAAGAAAAAGAAGCCTACACTAAGTTCTTACAGAAAAAGAAGATCAACTTTGCATGGACTTATTCAGACATGCCAGGGACGTTGGACACTAATCTTATCATGCATCACTTGTCCATAGCTCCAGGTGTCACACCAGTTAAACAAAATTTGAGACAGATGCATCCTCACATAGCTCTCCTAGTTAAAGCAGATTTAGAAAAACTCCTTGGTGCAGGATTCATAAGAGCTATTGTCTATGCTGAATGGATATCAAACATTGTCCCAGTTTCCAAACATGACAAATCCATTTGAGTTTGCACAGATTTTAGAGATGTCAATAGAGCATGCCCAAAGGATGACTTTCCACTTCCCAATATAGACATGATAGTGGATGTGACTACGGGTTATGAGATTTATTCCTTGATGGATGGTTTTTCTGGGTACAATCAGATTAAGATAGCTCCTGAAGATCAAGAAAAGACTGCATTCACTTGTGCATGGGGTACCTATTGTTGGAACGTTATGCCTTTTGGATTAAAAAATATAGGAGCCACCTATCAACGAGCTATGACAACCATTTTTCATGACATGATGCATAAAAACATGGAAGATTATGTGGATGACACCTCGGCCAAGTATCAGAATAGAGATACACACTTAGAAGATTTAGAAGTCATTCTAGATCGCATGGAACAATTTCAACTAAGGTTAAATCCTAAAAAGTGTGCATTTGGAGTCACATCTGGAAAACTGCTAGGATTCATCATTTCAACAAGAGGAATAGAGATAGACCCTGAAAAAGTCCAAGCAATCATAGATATGCCACCTCCTAGAAACATTAGTCAAATGAGGAGTCTTCAAGGACGTCTTCAATCCATAAGAAGATTCATTTCACAGTTGGCAGATAGAGCTCAACCCTTCAACAAGAACTTACACAAGGGATTCAAATGTGTTTGGAATGAGGATTGTCAAAAGAGCATAGATCAAACCAAGAAATACTTGGCAAATCCTTCTATTTTAATGCCTCTTATCCGAGGGAAACCACTTATTCTATACATTTCAGTGACAAAATCTTCCTTGGGGGCATTACTAGCTCAACTTGATGAACATGGGAAAGAAAGAACAATATACTACATTAGCCACACTCTTGTTTCATATGAGGTTAACTACACCAACATTGAGAAAGCTTGCCTTGCAGTTGTGTTTGCTTCCCAAAAGTTGTGACATTACATGCTTGCACACACTATACACCTCATAGAAAAAATAGATCCACTCAAGTATTTGCTAGGTAAGGCTGCCCTCACAGGTAGACTTGCTAAATGGATGATAATACTTTCAGAATTTGACATAGAGTACATTAAGCGTAAAGCAATCAAAGGACAAGCCATAGCAGATCAATTGGCTGATTTCCCATTGCAAGATACTGCACCTATTCAAGTTGACTTCCCAGATGAGCACCTCATGTATATGACTAAAAGAGCATGGGAGATGTTCTTTGATGGATCCTTTATGCAAAACGGTTCACGAGCTAGTGTGTTGTTTGTTTCTCCTCATGGGTACACGATACTTAAGTCTTACAAGTTATTGTTCCCATGTACAAATAACATTGCTGAGTACGAAGCTTTAACAAATGGACTTAAGATGGCCATAGAATGGAGAATCACAGAGTTACACATCTATGGGGATTCACAGCTGATAATCAACCAAGTTAATGATGAATATCAAACAAAACATGAGAAACTGGTACCTTACAAGCAAATGGTTGATTCCTTGAAATGATATTTCACCTTTATCACGTTTCAACAAATCCTTAGAGCAAAAAACAAAGCAACTGATGCTATGGCTACACTTGCTTCACTCCTTCAGCTAGAGAAACATGAATCCAGATTTGAAGTCCTAGTGAAAGAGCAACATCACCCTATCTATGACTCAAAGAAAGTCATGTCATTTGTACCCTCGTTGGTCGTGAGTCATCCCGTTACGGTGCCATTTACTCATACCTTCGTGATGGTATTATTCCTGAAACTTTTAACTGATATGAAAGTAGAAACCTTACCCGAAACGCCTCTCATCATTCCCTTATTTGTGGTGATTTGTATAGGAGGGGTCTAGATGGAACACTTCTTAGATGCTTAGAAAAGGAAGAATCTGACCAAACATTAGTTGACATCCACGAGGGCATCTGTGGGGACATTCCAATGGTCTTGCCATGGCCCGAAGGTTTCTTAGGGCGGGGTACTATTGGCCTACGATACAAATTGACGCAGTAGATTGTGCAAAGTCATGTGAAAAGTGTCAAAAACATGGTAACTTGATACATGCTCCAGGCAGGGAGCTCATTCCTTCTATATCTCATCGGCCATTTCAGCGCTGGGCCTTTGTTCTTGTTGGGAAGATTCATCCCAACTCATCAGGTGGACACAAGTTTATTATCACTGCAACTGATTACTTCACTAAATGGGTAGAAGTTGTCCCACTTTCTGTTGCCTTAGGCAAGATAGTTTCTCTATTCATTTTGAACCATATCATCTGTCGATATGGAGTGCCTTCCGAGATTATCATTGACAACGGAGGCCAGTTAAAAAATAAGGACCTTAAACAACTCTGCAAGAAATTCAAGATTAAACAACACTGGTCCTCCATTTACTTCCTGCAAGGAAATGGTCAAGCAGAGGCATCAAACAAAACCATTCTTAAAATCTTACATAGACCAGTCTGTAAGAATGGCAGAGATTGACACTTACAGATAAATCTAGCTTTGTGGGCCTATAGAACGAGTATTCATACTCCTACTGGGGCTACTCCTTTTGGCCTTGCATATGGCACTAAAGCAATGTTACCTTTGGAGTTTGAGATTCCTTCACTTAGAGTTTTCTTCAAAGGTCTAGTTACAGATGAAGACTACCGTGCCATGAGACTTCAAGAGTTAAAACTTCTAGATGAAAAATGTCAAGCATCATTTGACCATATGAGGGTTTATCAAAAGTGCATGTCCAAAGCCTTCAACAAAAAAGTTCACCCTAGAGAATTCCAAGTGGGAGATCTTGTCCTACGTGAAAATCCTAAGAATCAACAACATAGAGATCAAAAGGGCAAATTTGAACCTAATTGGCTTGGACCTTACATCATCACAAAAGCTTTTGGGTCAGGTGCTTATTTACTATCTACAACAGAGGGGGAGCAACTCCTTGATCCTATCAATGTCTTGCACCTGAAGAAGTTTTATCCATGATGCCTATTCTGTCTGGGGGCACCCTTTGTACATACTTATTGATCCTGAAAAAATCTTAAAAAATGATATATTGTCAAAACTTCTCAATATCAGAAAATGTCCTGAAAAAATGCTCATCTTAGTGCAAACCTAGCAATAGGTATTTTGATGTATCTCCAAACAAATTATATATTCTAAAAATACAAAAAAATTAAAAATTTAGAAAAAATAGAAAAAGTGCCTTGGTGAAAACCTGGAAACAGGCGCCTTTGTAGCAAAAAATTGTAATAAAATTCAAGTGGTGAAAACCTGAAAACAGACGCTATTTGAGGCTTTTGCACCCCTGTTTCTTAGCATATGTCCTCGACACTTAGCCTTTCTCCATCATGCCTTTTCTCTATTGCCTTGGTTTGGAATTGGTATTTGTCTTTGTCTAGGGGGCATAACTGTGTTAGCTTTGGTATCTTGGATGCGTTAGTCTTTAGGATGCCTCACAAATGGTGTTTTTCAACACCACTCTAACAGTATTTTTCAATACAACCCCTGACATCGAGTATTTTTCAACACTTATCAGTTTGGTTTTACCCAGTTTTGTCATGTGATCTTACCTGCTTGCAAGCATTCGATCCTTATCCTCAGAATTCAGCATCAGTTAACACACTTAAATTTTTAAACACAACACTAAATGCTTGAGCTATGTCATGATCTGTTCTTTGTGTGCTGACTGTTATTGATTTTCATCGAGTGTCCTTGTCTAATAAGTCTCTCTGGGATGCATAGCTAGACTAGGACTTGGGGCATGGGGCATGTTTTTATTTGCTTTCTGCTTGTGGGTGTGGTCTTGAAACTCTTGAGTGTCTCTTGTTGTTCCCTTGAAACACTTAGGAGATTTGAGGCATTATCCTTGACTGTTTTTTTGCACAACCGTTCTTTTGGTCATCCTGGCATCTATGCCTTGATGCGAGCGTGGTTTTGCTACATTAAATTGGGTAAGCTAACATAGAAATCATCTTGACCTTTGTGTCTTTGATGCTTATGTTAGAATCTTTCCACATTCCAATCCGATATAAATCACATTCATATCTTCATAGTTGCGCTTGTGACTGGTGATGATTGTGTGATTTTCCGATGTCTGTTAATAATGGCCCAATGATGAAAATAAGTTTTTTAACTTTCTCTAATGAATGATGAACACAAAATCTTATGTTACAGTTGTTCTATTGCAAGTACACCTTTGCATTTTCATGTAGCTTGCATTGTTAGACTTCATGTTAATTTGCATTTTTAGGTTGCATTGTCAGTTTGAGAGGGTTTTTCCTTCATCTTGCGCGTGGACTTTTAATCAACTGTGGTCATGTTTTGATCTTCATTTCCTTATCTTCTTTCGTGATCTCAATCAAAATTTTCCATCTGAAATAGTTGATTGATTTTGGGGCATTCTCTCTCTTAAGGTAAATTCTCTTTCTTCTCTCCATTTCTTTCCACCTCTTCCAAACTTCTATCTTTCATTCGCTTTCACCCCACTTCTTTTCTTCTAATTCAACCTTGGGGCATAATCTTTCGTGCTTGATGATCTACCTTGGTTATGTGATCCTTATATCTTTCATCTTACATCAAGAACCTTATCTTTAGTTCAATTTGATCAAATTTATCAATTTGTTGTTTCTCCTCTATCTCATTTTGATTTCGATCACGAGGGGGAAGTACCTATCAAACTTCAATCCTTGATTCAGATTTATCAATCCTATCAATTGCTCCTCTCGGGGCAACCTTGCTTGAGATTCTTATCTTGGACATGTCAATTACCTATTTACAGGGGTGTTGACCTTGTCTTTTTCAAACAACTTATCTTTGTCTTGATGTGTTCCCATCCGTCGATCACATGTCTGGGTTGTTTTGTGATCCCAAATCGATCTCACACTTCAACTACATTCTTTGACTACATGTGTTCCCATAAAGATCACACATTAGTCAAAGAGGGGCAAATGTATGCACCCTAAAATGGTCGCCTAGACTATGGCCCCCATTCTTCAATTTATCAAATGACAGAATCAATTTATCAAATTCATGAATCAATGCCTTGCAACATTTTCAATTCAAATCAATTTCATTGATCAAATCGTAATTAATTCAATTGTTTCAATATTTCCTTAATTAAAATAAAACACCACTTTTAATGAAATAAAATGATCTTATTTAATTAAAAGAAAATCCCTTTTTATTAAATAAGATAATCTTATTTAATTAAAAGAAAATCTCTCTTTTAATTAAATAATCTTATCTTATTTAATTAAAATCTCTTTTTCAATTAAATAATCTTATTTAATTAAAAGAAAAAATTTCTCTTCTAATTAAATAAATAAAATCTCTTTTCTAATTAACCTTATAATTGAATTGAATTTGCATAGATAAACAAAGTAAATGAGCAAATTCACCTTGCTTGTATAGAAACCTTTGTGGCGGATTCAAATCCATGGATCCACAAGTATGTATGCACCAAATGGATGTAGAATGTAGGATGTATCAAATCAATTGCTTGTAGATCTTCAACATCAATCTTGAATGGATATTTGAATAGGAAGAAGCTTGGAGGAATGTGGATTGAGAAATCTTCAACAAGAGGGCTCCATAGAGCTTGAAATCCTTCAAAGACTACCAATGGATCTCCTTGATGAATTGAATGTTTGAAGGTGCTTGAATGCTTGGATGCTTGAGAGTAGATAGAAAGGTTTTACCCTTAGGAATATTCTATTCCAAAAGAGCAAAGTCAAAATATAGAAAGATCCAGTCTTAAGGACACCTTCCATCCTTAAGGGATCAAAACATTATAAATTGAAATTGTAGGGATCAAAAGATCCTATAAGGTGAAAAATCCATGCTTTAAGAATTAGTCTCTAATCCATAAAGGGAGAAAAAAGTTTTTAAGTTTGAAAATATTTTGAAAGTGCATGTGTGCAAAAAGTGAGTAGAGTGTATGCCCCCACGTTAAATTCTTTCCTAACACTTTAACAGGAGTAATGGCTTTAACAAAAATATAAAATCTACTGATTATGTTTCCACTATGAGATGCCCCCAAACAAAGACAAATAAAGGGAAATACCACATAAACATACAAAGAACACAGAAGGGATCTACCTACTGTGGGGTCAGTATGATCATAAGATAATGTATATATGTATGATATTATAGCAAATGAATTGACATCATTCCCCAAAGAAAGTAGAACTGCAATTACAACAGAGGAAAGAAAACACAAGAGTTACGAAGAAGACTCTTTTTGGACCACAACATGGAGACCAAAAATAATCAGTGCTACCATGTCGCAGATCCAAGCGGACTACACAAGGAAAACATTTACGAACAATAGCACTAGTACAACATAACATGAAAACAACATACAGAAGAATAGAGATATATTTAGAGGAATTGTACAATAGGCTTGATTCCTTTATCACCTTGCACCAACAACGTAACAAGGGTCATATAAAAGAATCTAACAAACATTTAGCAAACATATTACAAGAGAAACACAATACAACATGCAAACACAAAAAGGGCTACCATAAAGGACAAGCCAATCAAGCACATCGCCTACTCTCCCTATCTTGGTTTATATCATTTAGGGAAGGTGGGAAACTTGTAAGAGGGACTATATACAACACAGTACGAATAATAGCCAGTTCTAAACAAGGATCCTCTTGAGAATCATGATGTTTGATGCTAGGTGTAATTATTAATTGAGTTGAAAGCATATGAGGTAAATCAATATCAATATCAATGGTCTCATATTCATCACTAGGATCGATAGGATCATCAAGAGTATATTTCTCATCAAGATTAATTAAAATAGGATCTAAGATGCGAATAAAATCATCATAATCATTCATCTTAACATCATTATGAACATTAAATTCCTCCAACACATCAGGCATAGGCTGGTCAAAAGAAGGTAAATAATTTTGAAGAGCAGAGGCACGGGCCCTAGGTTTAGCCCTACGCTTCTTACAACGTTCATTAGTAGATTGGTTACGCTCTATCCGAGGCATGCTTAACTTGACAATCTTGCAGTTTTTATAGGCTTGATATGAACAAAAAAGGTTATCAGGTCAAGGAGGACATGAATTAGGTATTGAAGGCCAAAAGAAATCAAGAGTAGCACAATCTCTAGGCCTAGAAGGTTGATACAAACTATGATTAATCATTTTCACTTCTCCATTATGAATGAACTTAATACACTTATGAATAGGAGAAGCAAAGGCATACATGGTAGTTAACCAAGGAAAACCAAATTTGACTTGAAACTGATCAGAAGTAGGAACGACAATGAAGGTAGTATCTACAAATTTACCACAAAGTTCAATAGGCAAGTTAATAGAACCAAGTGAAGGATAGAGAAAACCATTACAAGTTGGATCCATGCATCAGATGTATCATAACAATCACGTTGTAGGTTTTTCATAAAAAGGTTTTCCTCAGTAATGAAATTTATTAAAGATGTGGGATCAACAAGACAACCACACATAGGTATCTTAGCAATCCTAGCATAAATATAAAGGGGACCATCAGGAGCCTTAATAGTCTCAGAATCATCAAAGGTGATTGAGAGTTCCCTAGGTCATTTATCCTTAGTTTGTTTCTGAGGTTTAGGTGGAACTTGAAGTGGAGAAACTTGAACAAGAGGTTGAGATTGAGGCTGGGGTGGAGATACAGGTTGAGACAAAACAACATACTCCACATTATTGACAATATGATTGAGATCATCCATCTTTGAATCATAAACAATATCCACAGCAGATGGTTGAACAATAGTATTAGTATCATGTGTAGGTAATGGATTCATGTAGATTTGAAGATTTTGATTAGGAGTAGAGACAAATTTGTTCCCACTACCATAAAAATTATCAACAGATAAAGTATTAGAATCAATTAAGTCTTGAACCTTATGCTTTAGAGAATAACATTTTTTAGTATCATGGGCATTCTGTCAATGGTATTGACAAAAATATTTAGGTCAAAGGATTTTGATGCCATCGTAGTAGGGAGAAGAGGTCAAATAGGAGGCAAGGTAATCATATTAGCACTTAACAATCTACTCATAATAGAATGTAAAGATTTAGAGAGTGGAGTAAACATACGATTCATACGGAAAGCAGTGGATGCAAAAGTGACATTGTTGGATGCAACAACAACTTGATCATCGACTGCATTCGCCTGTTTATTTATCTTGACATAGTTGTTAGGTTTTTGAAACTTATTAGGATTAGGAGCAACATCACTCTTATCAACTAGAACATGATCCATTGGAGTGTTTCTCTCAAATTGACTCACTTGTAATTGATAATGATGAAGTGCTGCACATAGTTGTTGAAAAGAGGTAAATTTAGTAAGAAATTTTTTATCTCTAATATCCTTTTGTAAATTTGAAATAAACATATGTTGAATATCAATATTAGGAACAAGATAAGAAATCTGAGCATACAAATGCTTAAATCTACCAATAAAATCAGTCAATTTTTCCACAGTGTTTTGTTTACAATGCATTAAATCAGTTAAGAAAACTTGCAGACCAATGTTATTTTGAAATTGCTCGATAAATGTATTAGCAAGTTTAGGAAAAGAATCAATAGAATAAGGAGGTAAAGAACAATACCTTTGCAAGACCTTATCACAAAAATTTCTAGCAAACAACTTGGCTAAAATCGTATGGTCATGAGCATAATCACTACAAAGGATTTGAAATGCTTTAACATGAGTAACAGGGTCTCCCTTACCATTGTAATTCTCAAGATGAGGCATATTGGCTTGCTGAGGGACAGTAGCAAAAATAATATCTAAGGATAAAGGACTACCCATGTCACATGTGGGAATGCTAAACTTGGATTGGGTTAAGGATGCAAGTTGTTGTAAAGATGACACAGTTTGAGCCAAACTAATGATTATGGAATAATTAGAAGAAATAGGTGGCATAGAAACATTAGGAACACTAGGAAAAGTGTAGGAAGTAGTAGGAATGGAAGACAAAACTAGTGGAACACTTTGAACCATAGTTGGAAGAGTATTGGAATAAGAAAAAAGAGTGCTATGGTAAGAAGACTGTGAGGTAGGTAGAGACACTGGTGGAACACTCACATGAATAGATGTAATTGGAAGAGATGTAGTCATTAGAGGAGGAGTGTAAGTAGGAATACTAGGTAAAGGAACGAAAGAAGGTTCCTCACTAGTGACAGGAGGAGTGAATCCTAGATCTTGAGCCTCTTGAGCTAAAGATTTAACATTCAAATGCACAAGATGAGTGATACCATGCAAGAGATTAACACCTTGATCACTATCACAAAGGACTTTCTTAAGAGCCTCTATAGCTTGGATAGAATCTTGATTATGTTTTTCATGAATAAACCAATTTCCCATTTTATCAAGTTCGGTTGAAATTTTCTGGACTTGTTAAGGAGGAACTCTTAAAGCATCATCCTCATCATGAGATGAGTGAGAAGAGTTATGCTCTGTAGAAGGATTGGAATCATGAGTGGTCAAATTGTCATTTGGGATCCTAAGGAAAGGAGATGAATACTCAGGATCAAAGGAACCCATAAGTCTACGGCTTCTTCTAACTAGGATACTATAAGTAGGACTAGAAGTGGTAAAGGTCATGCACCAATGCAATGCAAATGAACTAATTTAGGAAACACAAGATTTTGAGTTTAATTTTTTGAATTGTAAATGCAATAATATAAAAGAAAGCTAATCTTATATACATGCAAGATCTAACATAAAAATGTAAATCTAAAACAAAAAGAAAGAGTTGTCTATCGCGGGTTCACCAAAATGTAAAAGGATAAAAATGTGATGTAAGAAAATGGAGGGTTTATTAGAATGTAAGATTAAATAATGATGAGGGGTAGTAATTGAACGTATTGTTATTATTATATTGTTGAGATAGTGGAGAAGGTAAGATTGTCCTCTTAATCCCAAATTTCATAAAGGGAAGATCCAAATTGATTAATCCCAAAGAAAGGATCAATGCATAAATGAATCAACCTATAAAGGATATGGATAGAGAGAAGAACCCTAAATTCCATTTTATAGAAGAGAGTGTGTAATAGATTTAAGAAGATTAAAAATTTAATTGAAATGAATTGAAGGCAAGTACTAACCTCAAATTGCAACAAATATAAAGAATTTTGTTTTCGGGTGTCTACACCAAGTTTATGGAAATTCTGCAACTAGATCTGGAACAGAAACACAGAGACAAAGAAAACCCAGAAATCTTTTCTAAACCTGGATCATGTCTGATTTTGACCCAAAATTGAATGTCACCTTTGACCCAAAATATTTGATTCTGACCCAGAAATTCTGATTCTAACCCAGAAAAGAATGTTGATTCTAACCAAGAAATGAATGTCGCCTTTGACCCAAAAAGTTTGATTCTGACCCAGAAAGTCCGACAGAAAACCTGTTTCCAGATCCTGACAGTTTTCCAAAAAGGGTATCTGGATCTGCACTCCAATTCGTTGTTCCAAACCTATCCTTGCAAGAAAAATAGTTTTCTTGTTGGGGGGAAGGGTTGCCTTGGTCAAACCCCAGTTTTGGAATTAACCTTATAATTGAATTGAAATTGCATATATTAACAAAGTAAATGAACAAATTCACCTTGCTTGTATAAAAACCTTTGCGGCGGATTCGAATCCATGGATCCACAAGTATGTATGCACCAAATGGATGTAGAATGTAGAATGTCAAATTTAGGATGTCTCAAATCAATTTCTTGTAGATCTTCAACATCAATCTTGAATGGATCTTTGAATAGGAAGAAGCTTGGAGGAATGTGGATGGAGAAATCTTCAACAAGAGGGCTCCATAGAGCTTGAAATCTTTCAAAGGCTACCAATGGATCTCGTTGATGAATTAAATGTTTAAAGGTGCTTGAATGCTTGGATTCTTTAGAGTAGATAATGAATTCTTATCTTTCTCTTCACACTTAGATTTCACTTTGATCATTCTTGCTAGGTTGATGATTTATGGTTCCAAGTCTTAGAGAAAATGAGAGGAGAAGGCTTCCTTATATATGAATCTAGGGAACAATCTTCTCGAGAGGCATACATAGGAGAATTAAATTCCAATTAGACCTATATCCCTAGAAGTGGACCTATATTAAATATAATTTCAAGAGTCGTTGCCCCGAACACTGAAACAACCGACCTATAAGCGGGAATTAAATCTTTTTGAAGATTGACATCCGAAAAACCCAGAAAATTGAAATCTGGACCCTGGGTTAGAATTGAGGTCAATTTTGACCTAGGTCAGGGTTGAGGTCAACCTTGACCCAGAAAGGTCAATTTTGACTCTGAGGTCAAAAATCTTAGGTTTGTAGTTTAGGATGCCAAAAATAGGACAGAGAGAAGTGGGAAATGGGGTAGAATAGGGGGAAAAGCCAGATCCAAGTCAGAGACCCATTCAAGGCACTTGACATGACCCCAAACCACTTACTTGGAGGGATAAACCAGTCTACAATGGAAGTGCTTCCATTTTTTGACTATACAATATGTATACATTATTATCCCTTCATTTAAATGGTTCAATCTGCTACTTCATATATGTATATGTATACATAAATTTGTATGTGTTGTAGAGGGTTTCATTTATTTTTAAATAATTATCCTTATGCATAAAGGGTTACCTTAAAATGATGAAATCCACTTCTTCATATGTGCATTTCGCTTTGTTTTGTCATCATTTTTTTCAAATGACGTTCAATGATTTTATGTATGCATAATTATGTATATGTATACATAATTATACTATAAATGTATGCATAATTATAAATGTATATTGTATACATACATATGTATACACATGTATATTGTATACAAAACTACATTATCCCCATATGTTTTCAAAGCTTTGGTTCTTAGGGTTCCATAATTTTTGGACATGCGTCCAAGACAAGGCATGTACATGGTTGACAATGAACATAACAGGGACATGAGGGATTCAGTGTCCACCCTTTCCCAACACAATTGTGAAACATGTGAATGTGCCCATATCCCTGAACACTTGCAATTAGGTACATTGTAATTTTGAAATTGGGTTTTCTTATTAATTATGTGTACATAATTATCTATACACATACAAAATTGTCTATACATATAATTATGTTTATGTATACATAATTTTGTATTAAGGATTACATTAAAATGTTGTAGCCATGTGCACACAAATACATATATGTTTTATTTTTCTCTGCAACCATTTGGGATCTTCTTTGCAGACTTTAGGTAATGTTGTGCCCATCAAGCATGCTTCCTTTCTTTTATGTACAATAATGGAATGAAACAATGATTATCTTAATCCATCCATTTCATTATGATTATTAAGTGCTAAATTATTATCTTGATGTAGGTACATTGCGATTCATGGTACGAGGTAGAGGTAGAGGTAGATAAGGAATGAAATCAAGATGAAGGCAAAGTATTGAAGTGAATGAGGTAGGAGGTAAAGGTAGAGTTAGAGTACTCATGGAGTACACTTCATAGATCGAGTGAATATAATTCCCAACAAAGAAATTCATCTTTTTGATTTTACTGAAGAAACAAACATTACATGTGACAATTATCCTAATGTCAATCAAAGGCAAGAGAAAAATAGTCTAAAGAGGACATGAGAAAAGAAATTACCCATGTAGAAGAGAAGGGGATATCAATCAGAGTTGTAGCGATCAAGTGTGGTGTCCCCAATACTAGTTTGAGGTCATGACTGACATCAATTATGACCATGACTTATAGGGGACCACGTACCATTTTATCTATAGAGGAGGCTAAAATTGTCCAATGGTGCAAGGAAATGGAAAAAAATGGGCATGGTCTACTGATCAATCAACTACAATAAATTGTTGCCCATATTTGTGGGAATAGGCCCAACCCCTTCAACAATAAAATTCTAGGGAAATCATGGTGGGCTGCATTTTGTCATAGGCACCTTGATTTGACTATGAGAATAACTGAAGGATTGGACAATGACTGTGCAGTTATGCTACAACCTACTGTTGTGTCATAATTCTACGACAACTTAAAGAACATCTACAACTTGAACCACTATGGATCTAGCAGAATTTGGAATTGCAATGAGATTGGTGTGCAAGCTTGTAGAAACTATGGAATGAGAGTTATTGCTAGATTGGGGCAGAGATGTGTACCACACATGATATCAAAAAGTAGAGAGTGGATCATAATTTTGGCTTGTGTTAGTGCAACTCAGATGCGTATTCTTGGGTTTTACTTGTTCAAAGAAAATAGGTATATCATAAATTACATAGAAAATTGTGAGGCAAGTGCATGCATGGTGTGCCAAGAGAATAAATGGATGATAGCAGAACTGTTTCTTAATTGGTTACAATATTTTGTGGCATCCATTCTTGGAGGGGTTTCACCAACTAATAAGGTCCTTATTTTTGATGGTCATTGCATCCATGTGGCCTTCAAAATAATTGAAGAAGCAAAGCACTTAGGAATTGACTTGCTAACACTACCTACTCATACCAGCCATAGGCTATAACCACTAGATGTCAGTGTTTTCTCTCCTTTCAAAAATTACTTCAAACAACAAAGAACTACATGTATGTCAAATAAACCCCACAGTGAAATTGGATGAGAAGAGTTAGCAAGAAATAATACCATGGAACATTATGAGTGGGTTTTGTAGGACTAGAATTTTGCCACTAAATAGGGCTACACTAGAAATTGATATGAGGCCAAGTGAGGGATTTGATGTTCAAGAAGAAGTGCAAACTGGTGGAGCACATGATGATGAAGTTACCTTATAAACAACACCAGAACACATTGCAAAAGAGGCCTTCATGCGTATGGCGGGATACACTGAAGAAGCAATTGATATATTTGTGCAAACTTACTAGCTTAATAATGATAATGCAGAAAGTTTAACTGAAGGTGTTAGTGTGCCACCATAGACCAATGAATTAGACACCCTTGTTGTGAAAGAAACATCCAATGAAGGTATGTAAACCACATTAGTAGGTTTGAGTCTTCCAACACAAGCTGTCAAACTAGAGTGACTTGTAGCAGAAACCACCAATATCAGAGTGCAAACATATTTCAAAATAGAAGAGGTCGCCCTTTCCATGCCAAAACCTCCTAAAATTGATCCAGAAGATGTAATCCATTACTTCACCAATGTAAGAGATTTAGATGATGAGAATGGTTTAGATTGTGAAGATGAAAATGGGATAAGTGATGAAGAAGCTGACTACATGTTGTGCACCCAAGAGGACAACAAGACTCAACATCAATAAGCGAATTCTTGAGACTTCTAGTGTAGTGCGTGAATAATTCATCATGGGGAGGTCAGACAAGAGTGCTTCACCTAAGTAGGTAGTCCCAAATTTGGACGTCCAATGAGTACATTCAATTGCTTAATGTCTAAGAGGTAGAAATGAAGAGGAATAAGGAGTTGCAAAGGTGTAAGAAGCAACAAATAATAGATAGGAGGGTAGAACGTGAAGCAATCCAAATACAAAGGGAAGAATTGAGGGCATAACAAGTTGAAAGAAAACAACAAGATGATGAGGAGAAGAGGGAAAAAGAGGAGAGGTTAAAGAGACAAGAGGAGGCAAAGGATGAATGAGAACGCAAGGTAGCTGCAAAAAAACAAAAAAAAACAAAGAAAGCTAAACATAAGACCTTGGAAGAGGAGCCATGAAAACCCCTTGTAGATAATATGATGACCATCTACTCCCCACTATGTGTAGTTGTTGGTGCCTTTATATCTAGGAGTGCCTTTGATAATATCCAACTCATTTTCAAATGCCAAGCAAGCATTTCTTGCTCGTATAGCTAATTTCCTAGAAGCCCTTCCTACCCAAGAAAGTTCTGGTGTACTGACATAAATTTTACACCCTTGTATAGAAGCCATTTTTGTATTTCATCCACCTTAATATTGAACACAAAATCCTGTCACCCCCCTTCATCCTTATCACCTTGCCAACTCGTCATCCAACTCAATTTCACATGATGAAGCCCTGGTTACCTTTGAACATGTGCGTGTTGTAAAGACGTTCGTTACAAACCTGCCGCAAATTTTTAGATGTGTAGAGGATCGTTTGAGCATTACAAACCTACCACCCTGCAGATGTAACACCCATGATGATGGATTTTTCTACATGGATTCCATCTGGGTTATTCAAAAACCCTCTCCTGCATGTAATTATCTCTATCGCTTCTTGGTTACCCATTCGATCTTCATTGAACACTTTTGCAGTCCATTTTTTCCATCTTCTTAGTCTCTATCTTATCACTCAATGTCTCCATTTTTGCCTCCATATCTTCATACTATTATGGGTTTATGCCATTAAAAAACATATTCAAGTTATCCAACCTCTCACAGTTGGCTCCATACCAAAAATTTGAACTCTCTACTCATGTTTAGGGATTCGTCTTTCCATATCTATGTTTATTGAGCATATTATCTACACTCTCAATCATCTCTTTTTAATTATATTATTTTCTATTATCATATCGATTATCTATCACTAATTTTATTGTCTAAATGACTATTCATGGAGGTGGAAACATCAAATCGGGGGTTTGATTGAGGTAAGCCTCTTAAATGACCATAACCATTTCTTCTTTTGTGATTGTGCACGTTTCTTTGTTGTGAACTCGAGGATTTGGATACTTCATTTCAGAACACATTATCAACCTTCATATTTGGGTTTTATCTTTCTATCCCTCCTCTTATTTAATCGTAAAAACTCATTAATATATGCTTCCATCAACGACATTGCCATTAGAGGTGCCTTGGTGGATCCTTCGAGCTGAGTCGATGTGATTACAGAGGAGGTCCTCTTTGTCAGCGACTTGAACCACAGGAAATACGATGAATGTGATGTCATCATCCATATGCATGATGAAATTTCCTTGCCTCCCTTGGGCTCAACCACCTTGACCATTCAGGTGGGGACCAAGGCATTTTTCTCCACCTTTTTTGTGATCCCCAAGTTAGACCTCTTTTGAATCAATTTAGGTATCCCCTGGGTGACTTCCATGGGAGCCGTCCTATTGGTTGTGCACAAGGGTCTAAATTTCCCACATGAGGGGACTATCCATACAGTCTAGGGTACTAGGTATCGTCCATTGGTCTCTCATGGGAGATTTAGCCTAGATCAATTTTGTCCCATAGTAGTTGGGCCCGTGCGTCCCTGGTAGGATGTTTTATTTCTTGCATATCAAGAGTACAAGGCCAGAGAAATGAGTTTGCATGCTATTGCTTCTTCAGGCGTCCAACCCTCTCATGAGGCTCAATGTGATACCTCTTTTTCCCCTTCTTCATTAGGGGCTCAAAGGAAGCATGTGCCCCATAGGAAACCCCCTTGACCACCTAAGGTTATGTAGTCAATAGTGGTATCTTCAATTCCTGTTTCCACTTCACATGTGGACAAAGGAAGGGCACCTATTGTAGGATTGCATAAATGTGCAAATCCACAGCAAACCAAGATCCCCTGCAAGAAAAATACCGAAAGCTGTAGAACAACCTGTGAGAGAGAGAGAGAGCTAGGGTTTTGAGAATCTCAGCGGAGTGAGAGTAAAATGTATATCTCAAAAAGAATTAACAATAATTACAAAAAAGCGGCTTA
>MU223457.1:4254971-4283291 GCA_018584345.1 Thuja plicata | reverse complement strand
CCCAGAAACAAGCTGTGGCTGTCGTCTTCGAATCCAGGCTTCAAGAACTTCAACCCCGGCAGCGGCAGGAAGGCTCTGATACCATGTAGGATTGCATAAATGTGCAAATCCACAGCAAACCAAGATCCCCTGCAAGCAAAATACCGAAAGCTGTAGAACAACCTGTGAGAGAGAGAGAGAGCTAGGGTTTTGAGAATCTCAGCGGAGTGAGAGTAAAATGTATATCTCAAAAAGAATTAACAATAATTACAAAAAAGCGGCTTATAAGGTGAGAAACCCTAAAGCCGGAGAAAGCTAGGTTTGTGCATAAATAATTAATAAACATATTAATTATTATGCACCTAAATGACAAGCTTAAGTGTAAATAGAATAATAGTGACCTTTAATAATTAAATCAGCTAGACTTAATTATAAAGGTAAATATACTATTACTCTAACACCTATGTTGCGTAAACCCAAGTTGAATTCGTCTCTTACTATCTCGATCATCCCAAACATTCCTTTCTCTTCCATCTATGGCCAGGGAAGGAAGCTCCAAAAAGTTGCATCATCCCCTTTGGCACTCATCACTTAGCCTCTAAGGGAACCCCCTATTCCCCTAGCTGTCTACATGGAAAAAAAGGGAGGTCTCCTGTGATTGAACCTCCGGTGCCTTGGTCATCAACACCACCTCGTGTTCCATCAGTGAGACCATCTTTGGTATCAACAATGACATCACCGGTCTCCTCCATGGAGCAGGATGGTGCTTCTCCTCTGTAGCCCTCTCATTTAGGCCCACATCTATGCTAGAATCAAATTGCATGTGAGTGCAAGCGATGTTGACAAGAGATGGCCCTAGCTTGTGAGGTCAATGTGAAGATGGATAGTGCATTTTTAGGGCTTACATCCACACCTATTTCAGCTTTTGTTTCTAGCTCCGCTCCCAGTTTCATGGCCTCTCAGCCTCCCACCATTTTTTTTACACTTCCCCTATGATGAGAGTGACTATTGGACCTCGTGTCAAATGGGTCCAAGTATTCATCTCTCCATTGTAGGAGCCACCACTAATCACCACCTTGCCCGACATTCCTCCATTCTCTGAGCTTGTAAACATGTTGCATACACAAGTTGTCTTGAGTACTTTCATGTATGATTTTCCCATATCTACCCCGTATTATTACCATCATGCTGGCTTCCCAGACTTCCTGAAGCCAACCACAGTGGATCGGAGGGCTTTGCCTACATTCTTTAAGCGCAAACGCGAGAAAGGCCCAATTATGGAGTTCATATGCCATAACTTTTCTCATGTGGACCCTCTTTCTACATATGTTCTCATAGTGGAGCAAGCTCTGACTTCTCCTAAGTTCATCTCTGCCCCTTTCGCAAAGGTCAGCGGGGATGCCTCTTCATCAACACCTCCACGGGGTTCCCTTGCAAGCATTGATGCTTGCCTTTTCAACTCATTAGAGGATATTTTGACATTGACAATGACCTTCACAAGATCCATTTCACTCACCATGGTAGAGATACTAGATTAGGACCTGTCAAGGGCTTCATCCTTAGCCCTAGTTGCTAGTGAGGCACTTGGGACCGCTTTAGTAGTCGTACCATTAAAGTGTCGACATCCCTCCCCATATGATCAATATTGGGAGGATGATAATCTATTGATGGATGACCTGTGAGGGTCGAAACCGCTTCTACATCTGTAGATTAGATCGTGCCTGTATGTACTCCCCTATGTGTGTCTATTATTGTTGTTCCCCCTGGAGGACCCTTGTACTTTGTTGGTACCTGGAAATGGGAGATTTTTTGTCATGAACTTCTTCTATTTGTTGTCATTTTCCTCTATCTGTCGTAAAATTTGATTTTCAAAATTCGGGATGATGCAAAGTGTTAGGGGCATTTGGGCACGCCTTCCATGTTGACCCAAATATTTTCCTTTATTTTTCTTTTTGTTTTCATGTCCCTTTTCTTCAGATCTATGTAATGGATGACTATGATGAAATATAACTTGAGAATAGAAGTATGTCTATGTTTCTGGGCTCTGATGCCAATCCTATTGGATCCCCTTGTATCTGTACAAGATGTTGTGGAAACATGTGTCACATGTTAAGAAGTGACATTCCATGACAACATCTCGTATGTTTCCATGCTATATCATCTCTTTCCTTCCTTGGAATGGTGTATGCTCCCCTCTCAGCAACATAGTCCATCCTAAGGGGGGTTATGTTATGTGCGTGTCTATGATCTTATTTCTTTATCTGTGTCTTGATATTTCCCTATCATATGCCTATCTAGTTTAATGCTATGTGTATCGACAACAATCTTATGACACCCTATCACATGTATATCTAGCTCAATGCTTTGTGTGTCGACATATTGTGTCTAAGACACCCTGTCACATGCCTATCTAGTATTCTCTACGCATGTCAATGCACCATAAAAGTATCTGGTGCAGGAGCACCTAAGGTTAGAAGAATTTCTAGGATGGAAAGAATTTGTCAGTTTGTAAGGTGTTTTGATCTACCATTTTTGTAATGACTGAGGTCAATCGGTGATCAAACACCATAGTTGCTAGATAGTTGTTTCCTAGCTTAAGTGTGTGTTGAGGTAGTTTTTAACCCTCTGGAAATATAACAAGGCCCTAGAAACCAATGATTGTTGATCTGCTGATCAGTGATACTGGTGCTCGGGAATGCCTCTCATGAATGTTCATCGGGAATGCCTCTAGGGAATGTTCGATGGGAATGTCTCTCAGGAATGCTCGTCGGTAATGTCCATCGGTGATGTTGGCCGGTGTATATGTTTGTTTTTGGGTTTGTGATTTGACGCTCGGGGTTGAAGTTTCTATGTTCACCGACGATGTTTCTCTTGCTCAGAAAGGTAAGAACTGGTGCTCGGTAATGTCGGTTAGTGACCCAAGAAATGCGGGATGTGACATTTGTGACCAGTTGGGTCAATTGCGACGGCCCTCTACATGTCATTTTTTCTTGGAATGAATAGGGACACCTATTCCAGTAATGGAAGGGTCATTTATGGCTCGACCAGGCCCCCTATATAAGGTGGCTGAAGTTGTCAAGGAGCACGAGATATTTTGGAGATATTTTGAGGGTTAGATATATGGTTGAAAGCTTTTGTAAGTAAGAGTAGAAGAGAGGGATTGTAAGATTGTAAGAGTACTGTACATGTAATAGATTATCAGAGAGTATTTGTGATTCCTTCTGCAATCTTTTATGTGTTCTGTGTTTGATCTATTGAACGAAGATGTTGAACGCATCGGTTTAACCTGGAGAATGAATCTTTCCTAATGGATTCCTTAGCATGAATCAATAGCTTTACTGTGTAAACCAGGTCTAGAGCACTTGAGGTGAAGATCTTAGTGAATTCCTCAAGATAGGGATGGATAATACCCTAATAGGTCCATTCAGTGATCTTGAAGCAGAGTCATGCTGACTCTCGGTAACACCTAGACCTTGGAATTTACATCAAATTGGTATCAGAGAAAGTTAGCGAATTGGGCTTGTGTTGTTGGGGTGTGAATTTTAGAAGAGTCTATAAATTCATCCAAGATGGTGACCAACGTAGAGCTAGCAAGGAATGTGGATGAACATAGAGAGGAGAATAAACTCCTAAAGGAGCAGTTAGCCGAAATGGCATACAAGTTAGAAGAAGTGTGACTTCAAACTACAACAGTCAGTGAATTGATGAGAGAAGCTAATGAGAAGGGTAAACAAGTGGCTGAGGAGGAGATGATCCCAGAGCTAGACCCTATGCTTCAAGAAGATCCATTCTTGAAAGCATTGAAGGAAATGAGTGGTAAGTCCTTAGAAGGCGTACCCTTATTTAGTGGCAAAATGGATCCATAATTAATCATGGAATGGATAGAAGGTATTGAAAATCACTTTGATTGTGATAGTGTGACTGAAGCTCAGAAATTCAGAATAGCTAAGAAAAGATTGAGATAGACTGCTCTCACTTGGTGGAAATTTGTCCAAGATGAAAGGGAAAAAGAAGGAAAGAACCCCATAACTAGTTGGAAAGGTATGGTGGGAAAAATGAAGGAAACTTACCTTCCTGATGATTATGAAGTACAACTACACAAGAAAAGGCAGAATCTAAGGTAGGAAGACTTAAAGGTCAGTACCTATACAAAAGAATTCCATAAGATATGCTTGAGATCCAATGTGATGGAAGAAGAAATATTAAAGGTGGCAAGATATAAAAATGGCCTCAAATGGAGTATTCAAGAAGAGATCAATCTCTTAAGCCCCAAGACTGTACATCAATGCTATCAATTAGCTCTCAAAGTGGAAGAGAAGTTCAAGAAGAAACAAGACTCAAACAGTAGAGGCAGAGGAAGAGACAATAGAGGTCATAGAGGAGGATATGGAGGAAGAAATCCTGAAGCTAAGAATCAGAGTGAGAACAAACTCACAAAGAACCAAGGAGAATCTAGTAACACTAGAGGTGGTTACAACCGAGGAAGTGGTTCAAATAATAGTTCAAGAGAAAGAACTGATAGCCAAGGGAAAGAATCTTATTTCTCTCTGATGAAGTGCTACAACTATCAGCAATTCGGGCATCCTACATATCGGTGTCCTGCAAAGAGCTCTACTTCACAAGGAGGAGAGAAAAGAGATAATTATGTGAAAGAAGAGTCTTCTAGTAGAAAGATTGCATAAGTCCCTATAGGGTCATAAATGGGAGAGCATTTGATGGTTCGGAGAACACTCCTCAAAGAACTGATCAAAGAAGAGCCAAGCCAAAGAAGATCTTTGTTTCGAGTCAACTGCAAGGTACTCGGTAAGGTCTGTAAAGTTATCATAGATTCAGGTTCTACTGATAATATAGTTTCCTTAGAAGCTATTGATAAGTTAAAATTGACAAGGATGCCTCACACTAATTCTAGTAGAGTTACTTGGTTGAATAAAGATCAACATGTAATAGTCAATGAGTAAGCTTGGGTAGAATTTTCCATAGGGAGGTATAAGGATAGAGTTTTGTGTGATATCTTACCCATGGATGCGTTTCATCTGCTATTAGGTAGACCTTGGTAGTATGACTGAAGTGCAGTGCATGATGGAGTTCAAAATTCCTATTCCTTCAAGAAGGATGGAATAACTTTCAGGGTACAATGAATCTTGGAAGAAGAGAAGGAAAAGAAAAGAGGTCCCAACCTATTGTTGGTCGGTGAGAAGGAATTCTTGAAAACATTGGAAGAAGATGGAGTGGGCTTTATTTTGGTTTTAAAACCAAAAGGTGAAAAGGGAAATGAGAGGGAAGAATTGCCTTTAGAGGTCCAAAGGTTGTTAACTCAATACCAACCCATAGTTAGTGATGGTCAACCAGCCATCCTACCACTTGAGAGATCTATTATTCATCATATTGACTTTATTCCAGGAGCCTCACTTCCCAAAAAATCTACTTATAAGATGACCCCACAATGGAATGCAGATATTTCTAACCAAATCCAAGAACTAATTTACCAAGGGTCGATTAGAGAAAGCATAAGTCCTTGTGTTGTTCCCACAGTACTAGCCCCAAAGAAAGATGGTACTTGGAGGTTGTGTACTGATTCCAAGGCCATAAAAAAGATAACTATTCGGTATAGGTTCCCTATACCTAGGATAGAAGATTTGATGGATTGTCTTGGTGGAGCTAGATATTACCCCATGATAGATCTTAAGAGTGGATATCATCATATCAAAATTAAAGGGGAGATGAGTGGAAGACTAATTTTAAGACCATTGAAGGACTGTATGAATGGCTGGTTATGCCTTTTGGGTTGTCAAATGCCCCGAGCACATTTATGAGATTGATGAATGAGTTTTTGAAGGAATTCATTGGAAAGTGGGTTGTAGTGTACTTAGATGACATCCTAGTGTTCAACAAAACAAAAGAGGATCATCTTAGACATCTGCAATTGGTAATGCAAAGATTGCATGAAGAAAAGTTGACAATCAACTTGGAAAAGAGTGAGTTCATGAAGTAAGAGTTGGTGTATCTAGGTTTTGTTATCTCAGAAGGAAACTTGAAAATGGATATCAGCAAGGTCGAAGCAATTCTGAAGTGGCCTACACCAAAATCAACAACTGAAGTAAGAGGATTCCATGGTTTGGCACAATTTTATAGGTAGTTCATCAAACAGTTCAGTGAAATCAATGCACCTATTTTAGATACCATCAAAGGAGGTATGAAAGCCAAGTTCCAATGGAATGAGTAGGCTGATGAAGGATTTGAGCATTTGAAGAAGAGAATAGCGACTCAACCGATATTGACACTTCCTAGTTTTGACAAATTGTTTACTGTGGAGTGTGATGCCAGTAATATTGTTGTCGGTGCAGTCTTGAGTCAAGAAAGAAAGCCAATAGCTTTTCATAGTGAGAATCTCAGTGATGCAAAGAAGAAGTATTCATCATATGATTTGGAATTGTATGCATTAGTGCAAGAACTAAGGAAATGGAGACATTATCTCCTTCCCAAAGAATTTTTAGTCTTTACCAACAATCAGGCTTTGAGTTTTCTAAGTTCACAGGATAAACTAAGTCATAAGCATATGAAATGGGTGGAATACATCCAAGCCTTCACCTTCAATATAAAGCATTGTGCAGAACAAGGTAGTAGATACATTGAGTAGGAGGTTACTCACAGTGCAAGAAGTTCAACTAAGAAGCATTGGTATCAAAAGCTTCAAAGATCTGTATCCAGTAGATGAAGATTTTGCAGTAGCATACAAGGTATGTCAGGAGTATCAAAACAATTTTCATAGTGGATATTCAGAGTATACTCTTCAAGAAGGTCTTCTATTTAAGGGAGGACAACTTTGTGTACCAAGAGGTTCCATGAGAGAGAACCTAGTACAAGAAAAGCATAATGGTTCCTTAAGTGGACATTTTGGGCTAAATAAGACTCTAGAGTTGGTCAAGAGGCATTACTATTGGCAAAGAATGAATCGAGATGTCCAAAAGTATGTGGAAACTTGTATAGTCTGTCAGAAGGAAAAAGGGACTTCATCCAATGCAGGATTGTATCAACCCCTTCCTATCCCAAATAGACCATGGGAATGCCCTAGTATGGATTTTGTAGTTGGACTACCGAAGACCAAGCAAGGAATGGACAACATCTTTGTGATTGTTGATAGGTTTAGCAAGATGGCTCATTTTGTGCCATGCAAGACCACACATGATGCATGTTACATTGCAAATATATTCTTTAGAGAAGAATTAAGGATACATGGATTACCTTTGAGTATTGTATCAGATCGAGACTCTAAATTTATGAGTCGTATTTGGAAAACTTTGTGGTAGAAGCTTGGTACAAATCTTTATTTTAGTTTGACATATCATCCATAGACCGATGGTCAGACCGAAGTGGTAAATTGAAGCTTAGGAAATCTTTTGAGATGCCTCACCAAGGAGTATGGACAATCATGGGATCAGTTACTTGCTCAAGTGGAATTTGCATACAATGACAGAGTCAACAGATCGAATGGAAAGAGCCCTTTTAAAATAGTGTATGGGATTCATCCCAGGGGTATATGTCAATTAAGGGATCTTGGAAGCAATGTAGAGAGGAGTGGGTATGCTGAAGATTTTGCCCAATATATGAAGGAGGTCCATGACTCAGTTAAAGTAGCACTAATAGAGAGTACAACTCACACCAAACAAAAGGTGGATGCAAGGAAAAAAGATATTCAATTTATAGTTGGAGATTTGGTCATGGTGCACCTTAACAAAGAAAGGTTACAGAAAGGAGTTCCAACTAAACTTTAGATGAGGAAGATAGGTCCTTGTTCAGTATTGGCAAAGTATGGGTCTAATGATTATAAAGTTGATCTTCCTACAGACATAGGATTATCTCCTATTTTCAATGCGGCAGATTTGGTCTCCTACAAAGGACCAATTATAGAAGGAGATTTTGATCTCATAGGAGATACCGAGGATCTTAGAGCACTCAAACTTCCTATTAAACCAAAACTACAGGCTGAAGAGATTCTGAATTCAAGAGTTGCCAAGCAGATTAGAAGGCAGACCTATATGGAATATCTAGTCAAATGGCGAGGAATAGATGATTCTGAGTCTACATGGGTACATGAAACTAATTTCAAGAAGTTAGGCATTGATCCTGATTTACTCCAATCACCTGGAAGTTGATTTCTTTTTGTTTGGGGAGTATCGTGCAGGAGCACCTAAGGTTAGAAGCATTTCTAGGATAGAAAGCATTTTTCAGTTTGTAAGGTATTTTGATCCATCATTTTTGTAATGACTGAGGTCAATCGGTGATCAAACACCATAGTTTCTAGATAGTTGTTTCCTATCTTAAGTGTGTGTTGAGGTAGTTTTTAAACCTTTGGAAATGTAACAAGGCCCTAGCAACTGATGATTTTTGATCTGCTGATCAGTGATACTGGTGCTCAGGAATTCCTTTCAGGAATGTTTTTCGGGAATGACTCTCAGGAATGTTCGTCGAGAATATCTCTCAGGAATGCTCGTTGGTAATGTCCATCGGGAATGTCTGTTGGTGATGTTGGTCGGTGTCGATGTTTATTTTCAAGTTTGTGATCTAACACTCGGGGTTGAAGTTTCTATGTTCACTGACGATGTTTCTATTGCTCAGAAAGGTCAACACTAGTGCTTGGTAATGTCAGTTAGCGACCCAGGAAATGTGGGATGTGATGTTTGTGACCAGCTGGGCCAACTGCAATGACCCTCTACATGTCATTTTTTCTTGGAATGAATAGGGACACCTATTCTAGTAATGGAAGGGTCATTTATGGCTCAACCAAGTCGCCTGTATAAGGTGGTTGAAGTTTCCAAGGAGCACAAGATATTTTGGAGATATTTCAAGGGTTAGATATATGGCTGAAATTTTTTGTAAGTAAGAGTAGAAGAGAGGGATTGTAAGATTGTAATATTGTAAGAATACTGTACATGTGATAGATTCTTAGAGAGTATTGTGATTCCTTCTATAATCTATTATGTGTTCAATGTTTTATCTATTGAACGAAGAGGTTGAACCCATGGTTTAACCTAGAGAATGAATCTTTCCTAATGGATTCCTTAGCATCAATCAATAGCTTTACGGTGTAAACCAGGTCTAGAGCACTTGAGGTGAAGATCTTAGTGACTTCCTCAAGATAGGGTTGGATAATACCCTAATAGGTCCATTCAGTGACCTTGACGCAGAGTCAGAGTGACTCTTAGTAACACCTAGACCTTGGAATTTACATCAGTATCCCTATCACATGCCTATCTAGCATTTTCTACGCATGTTAGAGCTTATATAAAATGACCATATCATATGACTTGGCATTACATAACTTGACAACTATATCGACGTAATATCAATGATCTATTATCACAGGTGTCTTCATCATCTAACATGCTCGTCTGTAGCATGTATGCTAGATCTGACTTGGTGTTTGATCAAGACTTCATAGGTGGGGTCAAATCCACATAATTCTTGTAGGTATTTTAGGTAAGAAATCATTATTTTATCTTTGCACTTCTCTTCAAGGATGATATGCTCACTAAAGTGAGGGAAAAATGTTATGGCATAAATTTTACACCCTTGTGTAGAAGCCATTTTCACACTTTTTCCACCTTATCTTTGAACAAAAAATACCATCACGCTCTTTCCAACTTGTCATTTGGCTCAATTCCATGTGGTGAATCCCTAGCGGCCTTCAGACACATACACACCTTAGAGACATCTGTGTGATGCGCTCTCATTTGCGAATCTGCAGATGTGCAGAGGACCATTTGAGTGTTACAAACCTGCCACCCTGCAGATGTAACACCCCATGATGATGGATTTTCCTGTGTAGATTCCATCTGAGTTATTAAAATATTCTCTCCTGCATGCAATTAGCTCTCTCACTTTTTGGTTACTCATTCGATCTTCATTGAACACTTTTGCAGTCCATTTTTTCCAGCTCCTTGGTCACTATCTTAGCATTGCATATCTCCATTTTTGCATCCATATCTTCACACTATTGCAGTTTTCTGCCATTAAAGAATAGGTTCAAGTTATCCAAGCTCTCACGGTTGGCTCCATACCACATATTTGAACTCTCTACTCATATTTGGGAAGTCATTTCTCCACATCTCTATTCATTGAGCATATTATCTACACTCTTGATCATCTCTTTTCAATTAAATTATTTTCAATTATCATCTCATTTATCCATCATTGGTTTTATTGTGTCTAAATGACTGTCCGTGGAGGTGGAAACACCAAATTGGGGGTTTGATAGAGGCAAGACTCTCAAACGGTCACAACCATTTCTTCTTTTGTGATTGTGGAGGTTTCTTTGTTTCAAACTCGAGGGTTTGGAGACTTCATCTCCTAACGCATTATTAACCTTTCAAAATGGGATTTAATCTTTCTATTCCTCCTCTTATTTAATCATAAAAACTCATAAATCAGTTAATATTCATCCATTTGATTATTTAAGTCTATATTCAGATTACTTCTGTTCAATTTAGTCATATTTTGCTTATTTATATTCAACATATTAGTTTAATTCCATACTTTATTATTAGTTTTTCCATTTCATTTTCTATACATTCATACTCTGTTTGTGTGAGATATCAGTGTTTTTTGCTAGTGTCCTTTAGTCATGTTGTAGTCCTTTGGGTTGTACTTTTTTCCAGGGAAGTGAGCTCGTAGAGCTAGGGTCTTGATCACAACAATCAATCTTTCTGGTTCCTATATTCAAAATATTTTAATCACTTCATTTGCTCACTTAAATTGCACTTAATCAACCTACCTTACATCTTGATAATCATACCTAGTTGAACATTTACATTTAAACCAAGAAGTTTCCTAAATCTCGAGTCAGATCTCCCTATTACTCTGAGCTAGTAAAGTGAGGTGGTTTGAAGGGAATTGTGTATCCCTTGAGACTCTAATTAGCTTCTAGGTTGGTGCACTATTTTCTTCCCCACATCTGGTACAAGTGGGACAGATTCAGCTACCCATGGATATGTGACCCCTACAACTTTTCAAACCGATATGGGCAATTGAAAATGAGTGATGAATTTTTTATTTTGATCTAAGAAGATTTTTTTGTCATATGTCATGCAAATCATATCACACATGATGGGGTGATACAAGTTCATTTTTTTAATTCTATGGATACATTTTGATTAAAGATATAAATATGATATGGTAAAAAATGTGTTAATTCCATTGATGGTATATTTCACAACTCTCATTCAGAAGATGAATGTAAATTTTGTGTCATATGATATAAGTATAAAATGTCATGTTGTTGCGATTACTATAATCCGAACCTGATTTGTGGTTATTCTGTATCCTTGTCTATTTGTGAAAGAGACTTTGATCTAGAATGTGAATCTCCTAATGGAAGCTACCTATTGATGATATGATTATTAATTATAATAATGACAATTGTATTATGAATTCAGATTTATGTTTCCAGATGGATGATTAATGTCATAATTTAATAATACTACATAATTGTGTGTTGTGTTTCCCAGATCGTATCCCTCCTTCATTTGTTTCACAGTTCTTAAACAGCTTAGATGAACATATGTTGTTGCAAGGACCAACTATATGAAAGAACCACGTATGAAAATATGTCATCCATTTGGGCCTTGTAATACCATTGTTCCTTTGGGTGGATGTTGAAAAATTTAAACAAATGAAGAGGGAATAAGCTTGTGGTACACAATGGACAAATATAAAATATTAAATTTTGTGTCATCTGATTTAATTATAAAATGTCATGTTGCTGCAGTTGTTATATTTGGAACCTGATTTGTAGTTGTTGTGTATAGTTGTCTATTTATAATTGTTTTCTAATGTTCTCATATATATTTTTATCTATTGTGTATTGTTTTATATTCCTAAATATTATCTAATGTTTATCTCTCAAGCCTCTCCCTTTTGGGTAGAACTCAAGGGCATTCAGCCAGAATTTTGGTCCTTTATACCTCAGTTGTTAAAACCTATAGGATTTTTTATGCAAATTGAAGACACCAAGGTCACTCTCCCACACCTTAATTCCCACATTCTCTTGGCTCCCTCATCAGGGATCTCATTCTCGGACAACATATCAGTGGATTCTGATGGAGGCACCTTCCAATGGGAGATCTCTAAACTTGGGGACATTGGTGCATGTTTCCATTGTAAGTTAAATGTCCATAACAAGAAGGATTGCCCTCTGCTTAAAAATATCCAAAAAGAATTTTAGACTGGTAATAATAATGGTATCCAACCTAACCCCAGTAACACCAGAGCTACTATTGATTCTCAGGTTGACACCTTTGTTACTCTAAACAATCCTATGTTTGATGAGGAATATGAAGTGAGACATGCTAACTTGCCTACTTCTGGACCCCCAAAGAGGAATTCTACTATTCCTTAGTATATCCCCGTACCTAGAGAAAAATTTAATGAAGATAACTCTAGCACCAAAAAATTCCTAGCAAATTTCTCTAGCTAAAATTAATGCAGAGGCTAAAAAACATAAGGAGATCCACACACCCAAGATATCTCTAGAACAGAAGGAAGCCTCTGATGTCTCTATACCTTCAGCTAATGCTGATGCTACTAATGTTAATAAGGAACTCATTACAGTCACCGAGTGCATGGAGGGGGGGTTCATTGAAGTCATTTCTAAAAATAAAAAAAGGAAGACATATGAAAGAAACAATACTATCAAAAATAATGATATGAATAAAAAAAAAGGGAAATGAGATCCCTGAATGTTTCACCAGACTATGCAGAAACATAACACCCTTAATTGGTCAATGATGAAGATACATATTAATAGTTGGAATGTAAGAGGCATGGAAATGCCAAACAGAAAATATATTGTAAGAAGATGGTGTAACAATCTCCCTAGTAAAGATATAATTTGTTTACAAGAGATCAAGGTTATTGAATACCAAGACTTTAATGTACATAAGCTTGTCTGGGACAACTCTAATGCTTATACTCTCATCATGATAGAGGGAAAGAGGGTCTTGCAACTCTAATCAGCCCCTTATGGAGTGATAAATTCATAGCCCATGGACTATCACAATGTAACAGAGCTCTATGGATTACCTTAAATAAAAATGGAAAAATTTTATGGATATGCAATATCTATGCCCCCAATGATTATAGAGATAGAGAAAAACTCTGGGAGTGGCTGACCTCCAACTTACCTGAGGCTTCTTGGACATTTTTTTGGGACTTCAACATGATTGATTCTCCTAGGGATAAAGCAGGAGGAGACAAATTTGAGTGGAAAGGCAATGAATATTTCTTTTGGGCCAGGGTTAAGAGACATTTTTCTATTTATGATCCTATGGAAGGACTCAAAGGTAATGGAGAGGGAATTTGGTTTACTTGGTGTAATAACCAAAGAAGCAAATCTAGGATTTACTGTAGACTTGATAGAGTCTATATCAATCTGCTTGACATTGGGTTGATATATCAACAAGGTTAACTCCCAATTGTTGTCTCTCCTGCTAGCATGTTTGATCACTCCCCCATAAGTATCTGTATCACCCTTAAAAGAACACCAGATTGGACTAAATCCCACCCTGAGAGAAAGCTCTTCGAATTGAATACTCCCTTACTTGAAAATGAGGACCATTTGGGAGCCTTGAGGATGGTGACTATCCTCTCAAAATTTAGGTCTGCAGACTCCATTCCTATTAATAAATGAGATAATCTTGTAGAGGCATGGAGAGCCACATCCCAAACCATTGGAACCAAAGAATTCAAAGACAAGAATCTCAAAGAAAAGAAGCTCAATTCCAAACTGATTCTTATTAAAAAAGAATTACAAGAAAAGGGAGACAATATTAATTTGGAAAAATAGTTGATTGCTACTAAGGGGAAACTAAGATCCATACAATATTACAAAATCCAAGGTCAAAAGATTAGGGCCAAGGCCAACTGGATTAAAGAAGGAGACAGAGGTACAAAATATTTTTTCAACATTATTAGAGCAAGACAGAGCAGAGAAATGATTAGTGGTATACAAACAACAGATGGACTTAGCAGTGATAATAACACTATTATGGACACTTTTGTGGAATTCTATAAAAACCTATTCAGTTCTGAACATAATGAAGGGAACTTCACTTGTATGGCATAATGCATTAGCATCATCCTTAGAAAAATCAACAAGGAGCAATTTTGCATTTTAAGCAAGGAATTCTCCATTCTAGAAATTGGGGATGCCATTGGGGCCCTAGCAAATGGGAAATCACTAGGGATTGATGGCCTACCTGCTGAATTATTCAAAGTTAACAAGGAATGGATCTCAATTGAACTCCCTAAACTATATAGATATGCCTTTGATGTAGGGACTTTTGGGAATAATGTCAACACAGGTCTAATTAAATTCCTCCCTAAAGAAGGAGACAAAACCCAAGTCAATAAACGGAGACCTATTACACTACTAAATATGTCATACAAAGTGATAGGCAAGATATTAGCTAAAAGGGTCTCTAAAGTACTTAATGATATCATCTCGGTCACTCAAACAGGCTTCATTAAAGGTAGGTACATTCTTGAAAACCTCATAACTAGTTGGGAGGCTATGCGTTGGGCCAAAGAAAATAAACATAATACTGCTATGATTCTCCTTGATTTTGAAAAGGCTTATGATAAGATTGAATGGCCCTTTGTTCTGGCCATGTTAGAAAAATTGGGATTCCCAGAGTTCTTCTGCAGATGGGTTAAATTATTGTTCAAGGACTCTAATGTTGTTGTAGAAGTCAATGGAGATATTTCAGAACCCATCCCCCTTGCTAGATCCATCAGACAAGGATTCCCTCTTTCTACGACCCTCTATGTGATTGTTGCACATGCAATAACCTATATTTTGAAAGCCTCTAAATTTGGACCTCCCATCAAAGGTATTTCCCTGCCTAATCAAGATAGTCTGTTCATTGAGCAGTTTGCTGATGACACTGCCCTCTTTTTGGAGCTCTTTGAGTAAAACTTTGATAGAGTGGTGAATAAGATTCAACTTTTTTGTACGGCCTCTGGAGAAAGAATAGCCCCTCATAAGTCTGCTATCCTTGGATGGACTAACACCCCTCCTCCCTTGCTTAGTCTCAAAGGATGGAAATGGTCTGGTCCTAATGCCATTGTCAGATACTTGGGCATTCCTTTTCCCATTGATCCCTCTCTCAATGATATGTGGAATTGGATCTTTAGGAAAATTGAAAAGAAGCATTTAAAGTGGAAAATCCACTTGTTATCCTTAGCAAGAAGGGCACAAGTGGTACAAAAGGTACTAGCTTCTCATGCTATTTACTTTACTTCTACATGGTTGTTTGCCAACTATCAAAACAAGCTAGAAAAAATCCTTAGAGATGTATTATGGTCAAATGGAATTGGCAATAGGAAAAGGCACAATGTCAATTGGAATTGGTGTTGCACTCCTAAGACACATGGAGGTTTTGGGATTAAAGATATCAAAAAGAAAGGTATGGTTTTGGTATCCAAATGGATTATCAAAGAAGTCTCAGGCAATGAACCCTAGAAAGTACTAGTAAGGAACAATATTGTTAATGCCACCATCAAAAGATGCAAATCTTGGAACAAGGTTCCTTTTATTGACATCCTAATGGGTGACTTTGAGGTGAAGGTCACAGGGCCTAAATTTTTCTCTGCATTGTGGAAGGCATGGAGGCATATCATAAATTTTATCTATTATAGACATGTCATTGGATAGAACCCTCACTATTCAGTGTTGGAAAGATCCTTACGGTGGGGAGTATACCTCAAAAATAAGCCTCTTTCTCTTACACAGTGTTGTTCTAAAAAAAAATTGCATAGTCAATGTAGATCTCTTATCAGTGATGTACTGGAAGATAGTAGGATACTATCTTGGGCAGAGTTGAGCAACAAGTTTAATACTCCCTCCCCTCAAAGAAAGACCTACACTCTCATTGAAAAAGTAGTGGGCAATTGGTTTCCTAATAAATGTATCACTTCTTCTCAAAAAATGGACTACATCAAATGGATGGATGGCACATTATTTGGTAAATCCTCCTGTAAATATATTTAATCCCTTCTTAATAACAACATAATATATTTGCCCATATCAACAAAGCTTGGGGTCTGAACTGGTCCTGCAATAAATGACATCTATTTTTTGAATTGTTGTCATGGTCAGGTTGAACCTAAGAAGATTTTCTTTAAATGGATTTTCCTATTGAAAAAACATGCTATTGGTTATTTTATTTCTCATGGTATTAAGAATCCCATTTTTTGCTCTATTTGTAAATGTGTTGAAACTTATTAACATGTGTTTTTTGAATGTCTTTGGGCTAGTAAGATTCGGTCTATTTTTTTGGTAATAAAGTCTGTTGGGGGCAGGTACATAGTCTATCTTGGCATGAAGTTTTGGCTGGTTATGTTGATGATTTTGACAGTAAACTTAATGTTTTTTTGGCTCACACTCACCACTTAAATATTATGGCTCATTTGGAGACAAAGGAACGAGGATATTTTCCAATCTAAGAAGACAGTTTGTACTGAGTTTAATCATAAAATCACTCATTTTTATATCCTGAAACAGGTAACAATATCCATCCAGATTTCTAAGGAAAGATTCCAGAGGCTGATAGATGAAGGAGCCATGATTTTGTTCCCTAAAGACATACAAAGCTTCACCACCACCAATGTAATACCTACTATGGTACCTGACAATAGAACCAATGGAAATAGGAAAACCCTAGAAGAACTCAGCCCTTAAAACACTCTAACTAGAGACAACATAATTGAAGAGGCAACAGTCCATGGTGGATATAACCCATGTACAATCAGCTCAGAGAAACATTATTAGAAATGGGAAGCAGATGATCATAGGAAGGACAAGGAAGTTGAATAATTCTGAACCTTAGAAGACACCACAATTTTGTATATGGCCAGGCAGGATATATTTTGCTATATAGAAACATATGGCAGCAGGCCTTTTACTGTTTGTATATTCTAGATCTTAGCATGTTTAGATAGTATATGCTTTAGGTCTAGGACACACATATTTTGTTTATTGTATACTCTCATACATTTTTTTAGTTGATTCTATATATTCAATAGAAATTTTTTTTACCCATAACCATATCGACCTTATCCTTTACAATCTCAATCAAAGAATTCACAGGTGTACATACCTCATCAAGATTAACCTCAATCTCAGTAGTAACCCCAAATTTCTTTCTCCTCCTTTGAACAATCCTTCTCACAGGCCAAACAATCCACCTCTTGAATGGTAAATGCCAACTCAACCTCTTCAGCTCCTCGGTATCTTCTTTACACTCACTCCCAGGTTCGTGATTCCTCCTCAAACCAACCAATGCATTACAAATCTCAGGCCTTAACTCAACCCTAAGGTCTTCAAAAATTTTATTCACACTTCTAGGGTTCATCCTATCCAACAACCTCTCTCCCTTCACAAGGTGCAACTACCTCTTCTCGATGACCTGACTGCAAGATCTTAGTTGCCTCTCACTCAACAATCTATTGACCATGCTCACAATTTGCCTCGATCTAGCAATTTCTCCACCAACAGGATGTCTCAAGGAACACAACCCAATCCAATATTCACAATAAAAAAATACTCTCTGATCCATCCTTGCACAAATCCTCTACTTTTGTAGGTCAGATCTACATGCTGTCGTCCCTCAACAAGCCTTCCATAAGATGATGAGCTCAAGAACAAACAATCAACCATCACACACTTTGATAAACTTATATCAATGTAACAACTCAAACTTCTATAGCAATCCCCTCCAACCACTCTTATACAAGTCCTTTGATGTGAGTCAGATCTAGTCTCTACCACCTAACAAGCAATGCCTCAGGAACTTTGCAAGTCCAGGATTTTAGATCACTGCCATCACAAGATCAAAACTCACTTTGATACCACTAGATGTAGTCATAGTAAGATTTTCCCTAATGGAGATAGTCCAACCATGCAAAATGAGTCAACACAACTGAAACAATCCACAAAAGTTCATAAACAACTCAGAAATGAACAACAAACAATCCTCGCACACCCTCATATTATCATTAGCTCAATATTTACATCTTACATGCCCAAAAACATGCTATGTTACATTCTAAGGAACACATGCCTTCTTACATATAGAAATATAAATCCATACTGGATGCTAATCTCTCAAAGATACCTACTAAAAAATATCCCTCCCTAAAGACCCTAAGACTACACATATATACAAGATTACAAGACACAAGTTGGCCAGAAAATATCACATCCTCCAAGAAGAAGAAAATGTGTTACAACCATTAGGTCAGGACCCAAAACCATTAGGAACAACCTCCAATGCAAGCATTAAGAGATGTGATCATACAATAATGTTTTTCTCAAACGTAACAATGGGCTGGCATGATCGCACATGGAGATTCTCACCAGAAGATCAAGAAATAATTAGAAAATACCAAGACCAACTGAGAAACTAAAGAATAGAAAAGGACCGGACCAATCTTAAGATATCATCTCCAAAATAGAATGAAACACGATTCGATTATAGAAAATGATTCTACAAGATGTCTAGAAGAAACCCATGAGATCACATAAGGTAATGAGCCAACTGGAGTGATCGCCACCTAAAACACCAAAATTTCCCAACTGGAATAGAACAACAAACAAACTAAAAATAAATCTTTTTGGTTGATGCAAGATTGCCAAGACCCCAAGATTCTCCTGCATCACACACACACATATCAACAAAATAATAATTGATTTGAAATGAAACATTTTTTTCAAGTGCACTCCTAAAGTAATTGAATACATCATGCAATTTAGTAAAGTAATACAAAAAGTAAAGTAAATGACATAACACTAATGTCAACACACATAGTCAAGGTCTAATCAATAATCTATAAAATCATCAACAATATTCCAACACATTCACCATGCAAGTGGGATCAACAAGGGCGCTACGGGTAGGAAGGACATTAACATTTGTGACAATATAGAGAGGACCATCAGGTGCTTTAATTGTCTCAATAGGGTCAAAGGTAATGCAAGGTTGAGATAGAGGTTTAGGGTTGACTTTCTCAACTCGGTTAACAACATGATTGACTTCATTAACTCTGTCATCATAGTCAATGCATTGGGAAGAAGAAGGTTGATTAATAGTATTGGTTGAATGAGATGGAAAAGGATTGGTATAGATTTTCAAGTTTTGGTTGGGAGGTGCCACATATTTGTTTCCTTGATCATGGTCACCATCAATAGATATAGCCTTAGAATCAATAAGATCTTAGACAACTCTTCAAGTGAAAAAAAATTTCAGTATCATGACCAGGTTGATGGTGGTATTGGAAAAAAGATTTAGAATCTATTTTGATTGAGGTTTAGAGGTGTCAATTGGTTTTATAGGAGGAATTTTTAACACATTAGCATTAATTAAATTCAACATCAAATTATGCAAAGATTTAGAAAGATGAGTATAATTATGAGCAGGTTTAAAAATAGACAATAATGAAGCCACACCTTTGGATGTTGTTGCCACTTGTTCATCAACATTGTTGGATGTTTTTATTTTTATTTTGATGTAATTGTTTATTTTTTGAAAATTGTTGACATTTGATGTGACATCAGTCTTATCAACAGAACAAGAGCCATTGGAATGGTGCTCTCAAATTGACTTACTTATTATTGATAATGATGAAGCATTGCACACATTTATGGAAATGAAGAGAATTCATAAAGAAGTATCTTATCTCTAATTAGAAAAGGCGAAAATGATGCAGAGATGTTAATGCTAGATCTAGATTTGAAGACGAAGTATGGGGATTGAGTTCCTTTTATGTTACGATGTGTATGATATGTAAAATGATATGAAAAACTATGAAAGGAATGAAAACTATGATAAATAAAATGATCAATAACTAAATATGATATCAGATATGACACATGAAAGTAATGCAAGATAAAAAGATGAAGAGTGAACTCACCTTGAAGCTATGAGAGGCAGAACAAACTTCAATTCTAGAAATGACTATCACATAATTGTCAAAATAAAAAATTGTTCTAGATCTAGAACCCTGACACATGTATCTTCTGACTATGAAATTTGCAGATTCTCAAGACAATTCCAACTCAAGTTGACCTAGTCCCAGAATTTCAGCCTTGTCCCGGAGACTCAAAATCTGAATAATTCTATAGAGGATTAGCCACTGAATCTGCAACTCTAAAATTATGGACCTAAAACTCTGAAAAATTGATCCCACACAAAAGGAGAAGGGGAAAATTTTGTGGAAAGGGGCTTTCCTTAGTCAAGCCCTTGTATAGGAATCAACCTTTAAATAAAACAGGAATTGCATAAACAAGATAAATGTTAGATTTACCTTGCATGAAAAACCCTCATGGATGGATGTAGAAATTAGTCAACTCCACAAGGATGCTTGTATGTTTGGAATGTATTGTAGAATCAAGGATTTCTTCACAAATACAATGGTTCTACACTTTCCAAATCCTAGATCTTCAATGAGTGTATGCATGAAATCTTGAATGGAAGAGAGGAATGGATCTTCTTGCTTGCTTGAGAGTTCCTCTACTTGGCCACCATGGGAGAGAAACCTAAATAAATGAGAGAAGATTTAATTTTCTTGAATAGAATAAGAATTGGAGACTTGGAGATCTTAAATGGGATGTTTTCCTTAAAATCTTAAGTCCACCACTTCAAGTGAAAAACTTGAATGCTTGATTTCTTGCACTTGATCAATTGATAGCTTGCGCAAAGATTGCATAATATTGGATGGTAGATGTCAAAATGAGAGGAGAGACCCCCTTTTATAGTCATTTTGGGATTCAAAATTGACAATCCAACCACAACTGAGATTGGGAAATAAAACACCCTCATAGATCCGGGGCTTGGGTAGTGTGCAAAGACTCAGGGAAAGAACATGAAAGATTCAAGAAATCACGCATAAAGATATTGGATCTTGGAATTACTAAAATGGGGTCTAATAAGTCCTAAAAGACATCCAATAATGGGTGCCAACTTTTTAGGATAGTACAGTTTCATGTTCTCTTCTCATTCTTTACTTCTATAGATATGATGAATTGAATGAGTGATTAATAAATGGTTAAGTTTTAATATATGTTTATTCACCCCCTCTTAGCATCTAAAAGTGTTCAACAACTATAGTTTTTAAGATATAAAAAAATAGCTTATATTCAATATTGTCAATTTATATACTACTATATGGTTATCCTTAACTTTTTTTGTTGAGGCCATACTCATCCAATCCATTCCAGTCCAATGGTGGATGAATCTCATATGCCTCATTACTTGACTGCACCACCTCTACTATAAAATTATCAACTTGGCTAATATGTAATGTAGCCTCACTTTGTAGACCAAGTCCTTAATTTTATTTATTGGTATCAGATCATTGTAGTCATTTGAAATTTCTAGCATCTTTTCAAGAAAGAAGTGTTCTCAATTTTATTGAATGACCACATTTGACAATGCTTGATTTTAACTTTCTTAATTAACCTCCATTGTTCCCTCGCTGAGCATCTTCAAGAATTTATAACTTAGAGAGACCTCCATAGTTAAGGTTACATGCACAAAAACATTATGTAATATGATTATTTTTGTAGACTCAATAAGTGTCCTCTTAAATCCTTTAAAATTTCACTCACTTCTTTCTTTCCATGTATTCGACAATATCTTAGTTGAAAAAAAACCAAAATTGTATTCCTTAATTAATTTATTCAAAGTTCCAATAACCACTTCCTTCCAATTAATATACCTTAAATTCACCAAATTATTAAGGTCAACACATTTTTTCCAAATTCCCCTTAATAAAAAATATTAAAAAATTGTGTTTTCTGGATTTAGGTTTTCCACATATGGAACATAATTCAATTTTATATGAAGTTAACTTATATGGTAATCTCTACAAAATGAATAGCTAGTTCAAAAATGACTTTTTAGGCTAAAACATGTTAGACCATAATCAATTAATTTTTTTTCCCATTATTTATATTCTAAACTTACTGTAGACGTTCAAAAATATTAATTTAATTATTAATTACCTTATATTCATCTAACTATTTAATTTAATCAATTAAATAGTTTCATCCTTAGTATTTACATACAAATACTATCCTAATGTATTTTATTTAAATACATTTCCTCAAAATTCCCCTTTTAATAAATTTATATTTATTAAATCCCTCATATTCCTAATTCCTCTAAACCAAGATTAATTCAAATCTAATTTAAAAAATTAATTTAAGCCTAGCCTAAAGACCTATTAATCCAATCTAGAAGCCTACCCCAAGCCTACTCTACTCCTACCCTATCCTACCTATCCGTCTTAATAAACCTATTATCCCACTTAAGCATACACTAATCATACTTAAGGTGTGATTCCTAACCTTTTTAGCACTAATGGAGTGCTCACACATGTGTTAGCAACTCCTCCCAAGAGAGCCACCCAACTCTCTTTAATACTCTTACAAACTTGTCTCCCACTCCTTTCTCCAAGGTTGCTCACACATGTGTGATCAACCTTGAGCCCCACAAAGCATTTAATTCTAAAATTGACCTCTCCGCTAAGCTTATGTGTCTCCTATGTGGCTCTTATGTAGATGCCACATAAGTGACACCTCATCCAGGCATCTTCCCTCCCTCCAAAAATCTATAAATAGAGGTCGTCTCCTCTCACATTTCATCTCTCAATTGTGCATTGTTATTATGCTAGAATTGCTTTAGATTTTCTTTGCTAGTTTCATATTTTCATGCTTAAATGACTTAGAAATCATATGCTAGGATGAATTTGGTAAATGAATCATAGTTTCAATCTTGTATTGTATCTCATCTTTAGTCTTAGCTATCATCTTTAGGAGAATTTGAGGCTAGTTCTTCATACTAGCTCTTGAATCTCTCTTCTTGCCCATCAATCTTGCATTCATAGTTGCATTGCATTGGGTTTTGATCCATTGTGTGTTTGAGAGAGAACACCTACATCCATTCTTAGAGAAAATCCAAACAAATAATAGGGTGCAACACTTGTTTAAGCTCAATCTGATGTTACTTGGAGTTTCTTTGTTGCTTTCATGTTCTTTCATGCTTTAAAATGATTTCATGTGCTAACCCACTAATGTTTGCATGTTTAAGCTTGATCCCATCAGGTTGAAGATTTCCTCATACACATCCTGGCACGTACGATGGGATCCACATCCCTAAAATCCTTCTAAACTTCTTTTCTTCTTCTCTCATTTTCTGAACTCATGGATCGACATCTCCGTTTTGTGTAGAGGTGTCTGCGTAGACACTAGTTCATGAATCAATCTGCGTAGACATACTAATTCATGAATCAATGTTTGCACTTCACAAATAAGCAACTACGCAAAAACTGATTCACTAATCAACATCTACATAGACACCAATTCACAAATCAACGTCCACACTTCATGAATCAGTATTTGCGTAGACACCAATTCATGAATCAGCGTCTGCACTTCACGAATCAATGTCTGCGTAGACACTGATTCATCAATCAGCATCTGCACTTCATGAATCAGCATCTGCATAGACACTGATTCACAAATCAGCGTATGCACAGACACCGATTCATGAATCAACATCTACGCCCTAGTAAGTTTTGTTATCTGTCATTTTGGGCTTGTTAAACTTGAATCAACATCTGCACCCTGAAGCAATGTCTCCACTGATATTTTTTTAATTCTTTGTTTTGGATTTATTTTGTTAACCCTGTCATTAGTAGCTACTAACTGAATCGACGTCTCTGCCTATAATCAGCGTCTGCACCCAGTTTGTATTTTTTTGTGGTTACTAACAAATCTTTTGGTGATTTTTCTTGATTCAAAACGCTTGTCAAAGACCAAACACTTGGAAACCTACTAACTGATCTTTTAGCAACCCTCTTACCAAAGAAAATCATTTGAAACAAATCACATTGTCTTGGAGGTTGCCTAAATTGAATCAACCAAACGATCATGCTTGATTAGTGTTTTCTAGGAACATAGCTTAATTAGGAGGTTCCTTGTGTGAGACAAAGCAAGTATTAGGGGATTATGCTCTCTTTCATTTTGGGAAGATAAAAAACATAGAAATACTTGGTTTTCTTTGGGCAAGTAATCTTTTGGGAATTAACCACGTGCTTGAGTACTGCTTGGGAGAAAATGACATAGGGTAGGAGACTATGCTCTTTTCCCCTTGTGGGAAAATCAGAAATCTAGACCCCTCTCATCGCCAATCCATATATTTTAGGTAATCCTGTAGATGGGCCTGTCAGTTGAGGGAAAAATCTCCCAGGAATGACCCATGTGAGAACGAGGTGTAAGCCACACCACTCCAACTCACGTTAATAAAATTTACTCTTTGGGGCCAAAACCTCAAGAGTTGGATATCGTTTGAGCTTATACTTGGCTCACACCTAACACAAAGTAGGGTCGTGAGGTCTCAATCACGTTCACATGACTACTTGTGAAAAGGTGCTTTGTAGGGCTATACATCTCAATTGTGCTTGCACGAACACAAAGGACATAACCAAACAAAGATCCATACTAAGAATTGTTAAAGAAGAAGCCTACCCGATTCACCTCCAAAATTTTGATAAGGTTTGTGCAAGGAGGATAGTAACCTCCCCAAGATCACTTTCACATTCGTGTCATCTTGAGCGTATGGAGTCAAATAATACAACATCATGACTGGAGCCATTGCGTGCTTGGTGATGGTTGTATTCTGATTAGCTCTTGCATGTGTGCCTACGTTTGTAGGAAAGCATTTTCAATCTAAGCCAAATTCCTTAGGTAGGCATGTGCTTGATTATTCTCAAAAACATTGGTGACTTGAAACATACACAAATTTCATATTCGTCAGACTTGTCACACTTGCTTGTATCCCTCATGGTTGCTTTGTCCTTGTTGGATTGTTTTCAAACACATGAATATTCCTATTTGATTCAAGGTATACTTAGCATAGTTAATGCTTTGATGTGTGCTAGAAAATTATTCTCGCCATTGAACAAAATCGAACCAAGTTAAACCCCAATCAGTCAAACTTGTCAAAATCTTGGAAATTCCCCCAGTTTCACCAATTTTCATCTACAAACTGAGATTGTCATTTTCCAAAATACATCATTTCCAATTTCTTAAAGGTCCATCAAGCCGATTTGCCTAAATCAGACCTTTTCCTCCATCATTTTATCAATCCTTCATCAATTTAGCCTTCCTCATCTCATTAAGTTTTCCCACAATTTTTGACTTAGGAGCAATGTCGTCCATTTGGACTCTATCAAAGTGTCTTTTATATCCTCGTCCTTATTCACAATTGAATCTCCTCACTTGAGAACATAACTCTGTCTTGAGTGGTCAATCCAATCAATCCTATTCCTCTTTTTCTTGAGATCATATGTCTATCCCAAGTAGGAGAAAGATATCATCCATATCCAAATCATTGCTCTTTACATGATCTTATTTCACTAAGGTTATCCAAAACCTTCATCAAATCATCAGAATCACATCAAATCAAATCTTGAGGCCCCCTCACATCCAACATCAAATCCAACATCTTTAAGGCCCTTCCCTCACAATAAAAAAATACAAGTATTTCTCCTAGTCCTAAGTTCATCTTTCACATTTGGCATCTTTCATCTTAATTATTCTATCTTAATCATCCCCAATCTAGCTTCATTTTCCTAATCCATCTAATCAAGGTCTCATCCATCATTATCCACATCAACACCACCTTTTCTTCATCTCATCATTCTTCCTTAAAGCAATCTAATCACATCATCACCACTCTAATCAAATCCAAAACCCTAATTCAACCTTCATGAATATGGATTGGTTCGACAAAATGGTTAAGGAATTTCAAACTTATAATCTCAATCCTCAAACCATACCTCCAATCCAACCAATCTACCAACTACATCCATCCAACTCATACATGATTCATAATAATTCAACCACAAACTACTGATATCTCTCATCACAACCCAATTACCAAGTCAATCTCGTAACGTCACATCTATCTATCATATCCCTATCCATTCTACCTCAACACACTATACCCAATCCTAATCCACCTCCCATTTCTTATCCTTCCTCTACCTTTGTCAAGGGAGACCCATCTCATTATCCCTCACCCACATATCTCCCTCATATATCATCCATGCCTCCATCTTCTCCCATAGTCGTATCACAAGCACCATCTTTCCACAATAAACCTACCAACTACATCCCTAATCCAAATCCACCATCTCCTTATCCTCCAACCCATTTACAAATCCATAATCCTAGTCCTTCATTTCCTCAAATCCATCACCATGATCCTCATGCTCTTACTAATCCACCACCCACTCTATCCTACCTTTCTCCTCAATCCCCTCCATCTTACCCCAATCTACCATCTTCTATTCCTACCTACATTAATACAAATCCCCTTCCCCTATCCACCTACATCTCTTGATCCACTTCATATGCCATACCCCAATCTGTCACTCCTCCTCCATCAGTTAGTCAAACTAGCTCACAAGTCACCTCCATGCCTACCTATGTGAACTATCTAGCCATGTCATCTCCTACACCATTTTATACACCATCATTCAATCATAAAAGTTCACAAGCCATTGTCACACCTTCATATGTGGACTACCCTAGCTTCCCACCATCTGCACATGTTAATCCTCCACCTCAACCTCCAACATGAAAGTCTCCAAGGAGTTTCACAAGGAATCCATCACAAAATCCATCTCCTAAAGTCAATGTTTCATGTCATATCACTCCCCCATGTGAAGCCACTAGCGATGAGGCCTTTCCACCCCCCACCCCCCACACCCATAATTCCTCTTCTATCTCCCACACCTATCATTTCCCTTCCAACTCCACACCCATCATTCCTCTTCCATCTCCCACAGCTATCATTTCCCTTCCAACTCCCATACTTGTTGATCCTCTCCCACCTTCTAACACCATTGAAGTCCCCCATCCGTTGAATCCACCCAATCCCCATCCCCATCTTCTCCTCCTGACATTATCCAAACCCCGTCTAATGAACCTCATGAGTCCACCCTTCTTCCCTCTATCCCGCTTAAATATTCCCCCCTCCTTCCATCCATCCCACCTAAAGAGTCCATCCACACATCTCCCATCACAACATACACACCAATCCAATCACGTCAAGATCTTGTCCAAAATCATGTTGAAACATCCATTGACTTGAATGAAGATTTTACCATTCCATCCACTCCATCTCAAGTTCCCACCATCCCACTTCCTCCATTACATGATCCATTTCTTCCATCAACTCCATCTCATGATCCATTTCCATCCACCCCATCAAATCAAGATCCCAGCTTTCTACCTAGTCCATATCATGATCCATTATCATTCCCCTATTCGAGTCAAAGTCACAACATCCCATCTCCTCCACTCAATGATCATTTATCTCCTCCAATCCAAACTATCCCACCACCATCACTCTGTCCACTTGGTACACTTACATTCATCCATGGTGCTCCACATGAAGTAGAAGAAATAAATTTCATGTCCACCATTTACACTCCTCTTGATAATGGACTTGTATCTTGTTCCCTAAGAGGGAAGTATCTTATCTTGGATTGAATGCTAAAAAATGGAATTATCAAGGAAAAGGCTTAGGCCTAAATGAGCAAGGAACCCTGGAGCCCATCTATGTCAAAAAACATCCACAATCTTATGTTCTTGGTTGCACACCTCGAGGCCCTCCATCCAAAAATGTTGGTACAACTAATACAAAATTCAAGCTTGCTTTCAAACTCACCATTGCATCTTCCTATCATTCCTCCAAAAAATTTAATGACATCCCTCCTCCTCTGTCATTGCAACCCAAGACAACCTACCACATTCCTCCTTCATCCTCTAATCCATTTTGGGCCCCTGTCCCAAAATGTACCTTTGCATATCCTCCACATACTAAATCCATTTTGGGCCCTTATATCCCAAAATTCCATCCCCAATCTTATCCCACTCATTCCTCCCTCCATAAACCCCATATCAAAAATCCCACCACCTACATTCCCAATCAGGATCAACAAAGGAACATACCCGCACGCCCCATCCACCATCCTACCTCCATCACTCCATCCATATTCCTCCATCTCATACAAATTCTTATATTCCTTCCAATGTTATTCACTACAATTTGGATGCAAAATAAAAAATGCATAAAGATGAAGGTCCACATTCTAAATATTGCCATTGTCACTTCAAACGAAATGCTCCAACAAAGACAAATCTAATAAAAAAATGCACTATATGTTAGAATAGTCCCAAAGGATAACTGAGAGGGGGGGGGGGGGGGGGAAACA
>MU223457.1:4163453-4175020 GCA_018584345.1 Thuja plicata | reverse complement strand
CATGTAAACAACAAGCTGTCCCAATCACAGTTGGCATTGTTAACAAAGCTCCTCAGTCAACATGAAAAAGCCTTTGCATGGGATTACGGAGATATGGAGGGACTAAACCCAAAACTCTGCACCCACAGATTCTACATCAATGATGGAAGTTTGCCACTTCGACAACCACAGAGGAGAATACATCCAGCACTGAGAGAAATAGTTAAAACAGAGTTGCAGAAGCTGTTGGATGCTGGATTCATCTACCCAATCTTTGACAGAAAGTTCGTATCACCATTGGTAATTGTACCTAAGAAAGGAGGTAAGTGGTGGATATGTGTAGATTATAGATAATTAAATAACGCTACAAAAAAAGACCACTTTCCTTTTCCTTTTATTGACCAGGTCTTGGATAATTTGGCTGGAAAGAAATATTTCTCCTTCCTGGATGGATATAGTGGTTACAATTAGATAAGCATTGCCCCCAAAGATCAAGAAAAGACTACATTCACATGTCCTTGGGGCACATATGCCTATTCAGTATTACCATTTGGATTATGCAATGCACCTGCTACCTTTCAGAGAGCTGTGATCAGCATCTTTGCTGATATATCACATGATTGCATGGAAATATACATGGATGACTTCACAACATTCGGTGTCACATTTGAGGAAGCTCTAAAGAATTTGGAGAAAGTACTGATTAGATGCGAGGAGCATAACCTGTCTCTCAACAGTGAAAAGTGATTGTTGATGATGCAGGAAGGAGTGGTGTTGGGACATTTTATCTCTGAAGCTGGAATACAGGTAGACCCTGTGAAGATAGAGGTAATTCTCACACTCCCTATTCCTACTAAGCAAAAAGAAGTCAGATCTTTCCTAGGTCCTGCTGGTTATTATAGGAGGTTTATCCAAAACTTTAGTCAAATAGCTAGTCCTCTATACAACTTACTTACCAAAGAAGTTGAATTTGCTTGGACAAAAGAATGTGATGAGTCCTTCCTGTAGCTCAAGTCACTTTTGAAAACTGCACCAGTACTTAGGGGTCTTGACTGGACATTGCCATTTCACATCCATACAGATGCTTTAGACTATGCTGTAGGTGTTGTCTTAGGACAGAAGACTAAAAACCTTGAAAATGCAATCTATTATATCAGTAAGAGTCTACATGGACTAGAGTTAAACTATACAGTGATTGAGAAAGAATTGTTAGCAGTAGTTTATGCTTTGAACAAATTTTTCCATTATGTAACTGGTTATCCTATCTATGTTCATACTGACCATGCAACAATTAAGTATCTCACGAACAAACCTGCCATAATAGGTAGGTTAGAAAGATGGCTTCTTCTATTGTAGGAATTTGATATAACAATCATTGACAAGCCAGGGAAAGCAAACTTGGTAGCTGATAATCTATCCAGACTTCATCATGCTGAAGAAGATACTACTTTGATAGATGATACATTTCTAGATGAACATTTGTTTCATATTGCTATCCAAAATCCATGGTATGTAGATATAGGTAACTACCTAGCAGCTAATAAAATGCCCACACATTTCTCTTATAAGGAAAAGAAGCTGCTTGTGGAGAAAAGCTTCCATTTCTCTTGGATTGATAGCATATTATTTTACACTGGACTTGACCAAGTCATGAGAAGATGTGTAAGAGAAGATGATACATATGACATTCTTCATGCATGTCACAATGAACCATGTGGAGGGCACTTTGCAGCCAAATGAACAACATAAAAGATTTTAACAACTGGCTACTATTGGCCTACACTTCACAAATATGCAGCAAGTTATACAAGAAAGTGTGACAAATGCCAGAGAATGGGTTGACCAACAAGATCAGATGAAATCCCCTTAAACCCATAGGTGATGGTAACACCATTTGATAAATGGGGCATGGAATTTATTGGTCCAATAGATCCTCCATCTAATGGGAAATCATACATACTGGTATGCATAAATTACCTGACCAAATGGGTCAAAGTCAAAGCAATGAAACATGCAAGAGATCATAAAGTTGCTGAATTTCTGTATGAAGAAATTTTTGCTAGATATGGCGTGCCAAGAGAACTTGTTACTTATCAAGGTACATAATTCACCTCCAATCTGATAACAAAGCTCATGAAGGAATATAATATGAGACATTGGAAGTCAAGCCCCTATCACCCCCAAGCCAATGGACAAGAAGAAGGAACAAATCAGGAAATAGAAGCAATTTTAACAAAGACAGTTCATTTGCATCACCGAGATTGGAGTAGTAGACTATCAGAAGCCGTTTGGGAATATAGAACAATATGGAAGACTACCACAGGGTTCACATCATTCAAACTATTATATGGCAAAACAAAAATGTTACCGATTGAGTTTGAACACAAAACATTAAGAACAACGCTGGAATTAAACATTGATCTTCCTGCAGCACAGAAAGAGTAATTGCTGCATCTCAACTCTTTGGATGAAATGTGCAAGTCTACCCTGCAGCGCATAGAAATTACCCAAAAGAAAAGAAAATAGTGGCATGAATCCCATATTAAGAATAAGTAGTTCACAGTTGGAGATTGGGCATTGTTATATGATTCTAGATTCCAGGAGATACCAGGCAAGCTGCAGACATGATGGCTGGGTCCCTATGAAATTAGCCATGTATTTACAAATGGAGTAGTCCAGTTGACCACAATTGACCTTGTTCAATTCAAGCTATTAGTCAATGGCCATAGACTAATGTTGTATCACCAGCCATAGATGAAAGAAGACTTCCTGCAACAATTTAAACAGCCAGTTTTAAAAGAAGACTTCCTGCAGCAATTCAAACAGCCAGTTTTAAAGGATCAACAGGTAATACTTCCTACAGTAGAGGGTGTCAACCTTCTTCCTGAAGCTCTTCAATGAAAATTCCTTCGAAGCATGACCGTAATAAAAACTTTATGTTCACATAAAGTTTAAAATTCTTCATTCACTTTCTATATTCTTCTTTTTCAACCCACTTCATTTCTTAATCTTCCATCCACCCACATTCCATGTCATCATATTTCTATGCTTTCAATAAAGAGATAGTGCGCTGACGCATGCGACCGCTGACGCTATCATTCCACTCTCACCAATATTTCCTACCACGTGCGATGATCAATTAACAGGTACAAGCTTTTCAAATTTATTTCCATTTTTAGCACATGTATTAGTTGGTTATATCGAATACTGTAATAAATGTATCGTTGCCACCTTCAATCCAGTTCTGTACCTTCTTCCAAGTCTGACAAGTGAGGACACTTGTCAATATTTTGTAGGGGGTAGGGAAGTGTGCCAATTTCCAAAAGTGTCATTTCTATTTACTCATTAAAAGATCCCCAAATCTGTACTTCGGCATTGTCTTAATTAAATCCAGCTATCGCATCACACAAGTGTCAAATTATCGTACCTTTATTCTAAATAAACCCCTAACTGTCAGACTAGATGTGACCCAGTATTAAAACCTGCTCTTGCAAGAACATTTATGATTCATTCTGTTAAAATAAATTATTATTGTCCATATCAAGAAACCAAAAGAGTTCGAAAGAGGGTCTGTGGGTTTACAGAAAGTAGTCTGAAATTTAAAAAGAAGCAGAGCAAAGGCTAAGTAGAGCAAAGGTTAAGCAGAGAAAAGATTAAATAGAGCAAAGGTTCAATTTGGTAAAGCAAATGGGAGGTCAATTGCAGTGGCATGAACTAGTGGTTCATAATATTTTAGTAGCCGACGTAGAGGCCATAAGAAGATTTAATGCCTGTGGATGGCAGGGGTATTTCTTAAAATTGACGGAGTTTGATGATGAAGCAGCAACACAATTTTTGAACACATTTGATGAGGGCCACACAATGGTATGGGATTGCCAGTTGTTGCAACAGAGGAGTGAATAGAAAAAGTGACTAGTTTTCCAGCAGCATGGGAACATTATCCCAATGCCCATGATGCCAGGTCAGCCAGGGCTCAATTCACCCTACCAGGAGACCCTCCATTGGAAATCACTAAGCAGGGATGCAAAAGGATGTCCATTCCTCCACCATACCAGGAGTTGGCTACGCACATTATAAGGTATTTCACCTATGAGGGATGATTCTCTAATTTACATGCACATCATTTTAAGTTGCTTAGTTATATACGACATAATATTCCAGTGAATGCACCCAATTTTCTGTTTAATATGCTGTGCATTAGTGCCGAAGAAACCCAGAAAGGGAAAGACAACTTTGTTACTCACCATGCCCTAATTAAATTACTCATAGAAATATCTCTTAGGGATGCCTCCCCTATGACATGGGTAGAGTTCATCCATCATAAAACCCTTTAGCCCCAAATTGCCCCTAATGTGCAAGATAACTAAGATAATGCAGTCTCGCTTGATTCAGTTGCCGAGCAAAATACCCAAGGGGCAAAACCTGAAAATTTACAAGAAAAGGTGCCTTTAACCACTCACATGAGAAAGATACCTTCTACTGCTAGAACAAAAGGAAAATGTAAGTTGAAAGGAGAAACTTCAGTTCCTGTAGCTGAACCTCAAAACCCTCAAGTTTCAAGAAAGAAGAAAATGAAATCAGTTCCTGTAGCCACTACTCCTGCAGCAGAGATGAAAAAAAGGGATAGTAAGAAAAAGGCCGTAGAAATTGAGGAAATCCCTATGAGAAGAAGTCCTAGGATGAGAGGGAAGATTCCTAAAGTTCCCACCAAAAGCCAGCCCTCTTCCCCCAAGCAGTTTAGAGAGGAAACTCCTATCCATGTTGTTCCCGATGACTCTCCCATTCAGCCTGAGATGCCTGACATTCCTCAAAATCTGGAAGAGGAATGTGGTGATGAACCAAATGTATGTTAGAATGACCTAGGAATAAACCATCAGGATGTTCCAACTTGGGAGGAAGAAACCTTTATAGCTCACTAGCTGGCTTGTGCAAGAAATGCTTTAGTTCCCTACAAATGAACTTAGTTGATAAAATTCCTAGAGAAGTCATATAGAGAGCAGAGAAAGAAGGATAATCAGGATGGAAACAGTGATTCAATTACCCTAAAAACACTTATTAGTGACAGGAATATCATAGAGGGAGAGTTTGGGAAAGAACAAGGGGATTCTACTACTCCTTTAAGAGCCATAGGAGGGGAAGAACTGAAGTTGGTGACTACAGGTCAATTTCCAGAAGGTGCAATGCTTGAGGACAAGCATTTGATTAACCAAGGGGCAGATGATAAGGCTAATTATTTCCTTTGTTTTTTATAATTTTAATACTTTGTTCTAGTTTTTGTTAAAACATTCGAGAGCCTAGCTAGTCAAAACTTGTGATAAAAGTCCAGATAGAACTGTTAAACCATGGGTAGATGTTTTTGACATAATTTGCTAATATTATACATATAATTTAGTATTTCATAAAACCATCAGAATATATGTTCTAACATCTAGATATTTAATTTGATTAAGCTTGTTGCATGAATATTTCCATGTCATAACTAACTTGACAAGAGAGAAGCGGCTAGAGAGTGGTCGACAGTATTCAAAGAAGACCATTGAAGACCAGCTATGGCGGAGTGATCATTACAGCACCAGGAAAACATGGCTGCTACAATGGAGCCATTATTCTAGGATGTGGGGATGTAGCACACCTATATTCCCTCTGCACTTAGTACGTTGAATTGGTCATTCAAGTTTCATTACCCACACTGCGGGCTGTTGTATTTCCATATTCTTCTCCGACATGTTTTTAGCAAGATGGTTTTCCTTTCTATTTTGTAATAATGTTCGATCCTCTATATATAGGTATTGAACCGATAGTTTGAGGGAGATAGAAATTAGAGAAAAGGTTTTGGAAGAACACTGTTGTATTTTCACAACAATCTATTTCAAGTTCCATGTCTTGTTTTTATGTAATGAGTTTTTGAAACACAATGAAATAGTTCTTGGTTTACATTCTGTGTTCATAGTTTAGCAGAAACTGACCAAGGGGGCCCACTTGGGAGGTGGAATAGGTTAGAATAGAATATATTTCATTTCTAGCATTTCCAAGCATTTCCAGTATTTCAGATAGAAGTTACAATTTCTTCTTGCAGCATCGTAACTTGTGAGTGTTCCTGCAACATCTGCAAGAATAGTTATAATTGATGTTTTAGGTTGAAATCTTAGGTTTCAGTAGAGTTGCAATTTATAGCTTTCATTCCAGTAAGAATATAAATCTATTCTTTTCCTGCAGTGCTAGTGTAGGTTTTGGTGCAAGAGCACCTAAGCACAAAGGAATACCAGGAGGATACAAGAGGATAGAATCCATATCATGAATTTTATGGTCTTTTGTATGACATTGTTAAAATTGTCTTATTAAGGTCCTAGGTGGGTCAAGAAGGTCAAAATATGAAAGAATGCTTAATAAAGGCTAAAATATATGTAAAATTTCTATTAAGTCCATTTTAGGGTGATTCAAGTTTCCATGCAAATAATTGTTAAGTTTGGAGTTAAACTAGTAAAGTTGTCATAAAAGTTGTAATGCAAAATGCATAAAATATTGTCAAAAGATGCAAGTATGTTGTAAAGGTTAAAATAATGTAAGGAGATGGTTTAAAAGGTGGTTGGGAAGTTGTAAACCACAAAAACCACTATAAAATCATTTTAATGGTCGTTCCAAATCATAAAGGAGAAGAAGGAAATATTTTGGAGTAACTTTGAGGTTTTCTAATATAGATATTTTGATTGGTGTTTCAGTTTTTATGTTGTTTCCAGGCATGGTACAGCCATGTATTTCTTGGAAAACATGTATATTATGTATATTTGGATATTTTAATGAAATAAGTTCCTTTTCTCTTTGATTTGGATTAATTTCATTATGTTTGGAGTAAGTTATGAGCATTTTGGTGAAAGTGGGTATTTGCAGATTCAAGATTCCCTTTCTACAGTCTGATTGAAACATTTGGTATAGATACATTTTGGATGATCAGGACCTTTAATCACATTGATTGGAAAGATATGTGAAGTGTCTTTCATTCAATTTTTTTTTGAATTGTTTTAATTCTGATTTGTGAAAGTTATGTATATTTGAATGGACACTGGTTGTTAAAGATTTGCATTGGAGTTGCAGGCAGTGATTTGTGTTTGAAGAATGATTTATGGATTGGAAAAATTAATGGCTTACATATTATGAAACTAGACTCAAACATGGTTAATATAAAATTGTTTTGGTGTAATTTGGATTCTATTTGAGAAAGATATGAGATTCCCTAGGTAGGGTTTGATGTTTTTCTTCTGGTTTATGACAGAAAATATGGCTCTTGGTGTAGAGACCATAACTTATAATAGAACTGTGTTATGAGTCTCTACTTTATATATGTTTTATAAGGACTGATTTTTAACAATCCCACCAAAGGATTTGTCAATAGGATTTCAAAACAAAAAGTTATGAATAATGGAATCAGATAAAGAAATCAGGATGTGCAAATGGAGAAAGGTTGATGTTTTTGTGTTCAAACATGTTGTGTTTTACCTCATAAAATGCCTCTATATAAAGATATTATTGAATGGATGTGATTAAAGGTCTTGATCATCCAAAATGTATCTGTACCAAACGTTTCAATCAGACTGTAGATAGGGAATCTCGAATCTGCAAATACCCACTTTCACCAAAATGCTCATAACTTACTCCAAACAGAATGAAATTAATCCAAATCAAAGAGAGAAGGAACTTATTTAATTAAAATATCCAAATATACATAATATAGATGTTTTCCAGGCTATACATGACTGTACCATGCCTGGAAACAACATAAAAACTGAAACACCAATCAAAATATCTATATTAGAAAACCTCAAAGTTACTCCAAAATGTTTCCTTCTTCTCCTTTATGATTTGGAACGACCATTACAATGATTTTATAGTGGTTTTTGTGGTTTACAACTTCCCAACCACATTTTAAACCATCTCCTTACATTATTTTAACCTTTTACAACATACTTGCATCTTTTGACAATATTTTATGCATTTTGCATTACAACTTTTATGACAACTTTACTAGTTTAACTCCAAAATTAACAATTATTTTCATGGAAACTTGAATCACCCTAAAATGGAATTAATAGAAATTTTACATATATTTTAGCCTTTATTAAGCATTATTTCATATTTTGACCTTCTTGACCCACCTAGGACCTTAATAAGACAATTTTAACAATGTCATACAAAAGACCATAAAATTCATGATATGGATTCTATCCTCTTGTATCCTCCTGGTATTCCTTTATGCTTAGGTGCTCTTGCACTAGGTTTATTTTATGCATTTTTACCTTCCTGCAGCATAAGCAAAATGAATCCTTAACGAACCTAGTGCACATACCGCGCCGACCATTTCAAGTATACGTCCTTGGGTTAACAAGTTAAATGCACCTCATAATGGGAAAAATAGTCCTTAGATTGAATGAACCATTCCTAAGAAAGGCCTTGAGCATGACTATTATACACCTATTGTGAGGCAGTTCAGTTCCCAATCTTGCCCACAAGGTCTTCCAAAAATGACCCATGAACTTTACATCTCTGTCAGAGACTATGTTGATAGGTAAGCCATGAATCCTTACCACTTCTTTAAAAAACAAATGAGAAATGTGATTGGCATCATGAGTGGTTTTGTAAGCAATGAAATGACTCATCTTGCTAAATCTATCTACCACTACAAAGATGCTATCTAAACCAGATTTAGTTCTAGGCAGCCCAACAATAAAATCCATACTAATGCATTCCCAAGGCCTATTAGGAATGGGTAAGGGCTGATACAAACCTACATTTGATGCTATGCCCTTGGCTTTTTGGCAAACCAAACACTGCTCCACATACTTCCTGATGTCCTTCTGCATCCTAGGCCAATAATAGAACCTTTGCACTAGTTCTAATGTCTTATTCAGGCCAAAATGCCCACTTAAGCTACCATTATGCTTTTCTTGGATTACATTTTCCCTCATAGATCCCTTAGGGATACATAGCTGCCCTTCTCTAAACAATAGATCATTCTGAATGGTATAGTCAGCAAATTGACTATGGAAATGGTTCTTGAAGTCTTTACATACCTTGTATGCATCTGAGAAGTCTTTATCACCTTCATAAAGCTCCTTGAAGCTTTCTATGCCTATACTTTGCAGCTGTACTTCTTGGACTGTCAAGAGTCTCCTACTCAAAGAATCAGCCACTTTATTCATCTGCCCTTTCTTGTGTTTGATGGTGAAGGTATAGGCTGCAGATATTGCATCCACTTAAGGTGTTTATTTCTCAACTTCTCCTGAGAGTTAATAAAACTCAAAGCCTTATTGTCAGTATAAACTATAAATTATTTAGGCAACAAATAGTGCCTCCACTTCCTCAAAGCTTGCACCAATGCATATAACTCCAAGTCATAAGAATAATACCTCTTCTTAGCCTCATTCAACTTCTCACTATAAAATGCCACTGGTCTATTCTCTTGATTCAAAAATGCCCCAACAGCTATACCACTTGCATCACATTCAAGGGTAAACAACTTATCAAAGTTAGGCAAAACCAAAATAGGTTGTTTTGCCACTCTTTTCTTCAATACTTCAAAACCTTTTCCAGCCTCTGGAGTCCATTGGAATTCAGTTTTCACTCCACCTTTTATTGTATCTAAGACTGGTGCACATATTTCACTAAAGCCTCTATTGAAATTTCTATAAAATTGTGCAAGTCCATGGAAACTTCTTACCTCAAAGCTGCATGTAGGGGTAGGCCAACTCAATATGGATTCAAATTTACTAGGATCCATCTTCAAGGTTCCTTGTGACACCACAAAACCAAGATAGATCAACTCCTGTTTCATAAATTCACACTTTTCCAAGTTAATGGACAGCTTCTCCTCATGAAGTTTCCTCATCACAATATGCAAATGTTGAAGATGTTCCTCCTTTGTCTTACTAAAAATTAGAATGTCATCTAAGTACACAACTACAAATCTGCCTATGTAGTCCTTTAACACTTCGTTCATCAACCTCATAAAGGTGCTGGGTGCATTGCTAAGCCCAAAGGGCATGACCAACCATTCATAGAGCCCTTCTGTTGTCTTGAATGCTGTCTTCCATTCATCACCCTCCTTAATCTTGATTTGATGGTACCCACTCTTCAAATCCAACTTAGTGTAGTACCTTGCTCCTCCCAAACAATCCATAAGATCTTCAATCCTAGGAATGGGAAACCTGTATCTCACAGTGATCCTGTTAATTGCTCTTGAGTCTGTACAAAGCCTCCACTTGCCTCCCTTCTTTGATGCTAGAACTACTGGTACCGTACATGGACTAATTCTTTTCCTAATAAGACCTTGGTCCAAAAGTTCTTGGACTTGTTTTGATCAGGAGTCACCTTGTATGCTGCCTTGTTTGGTAGAGATGCTCTAGGTATGAAGTCAATCTGATGACTTATGTCTCTTGGAGGTGGTAACATTGCTGGTGTCCCATCACTAACTATGTCTTTGAACTCCTCCAATAACTCTTGCACTTCACTTGGCAATGGTGGTTGTTCCACCTTCTTCTCTTCACTAGGCTTAAGCATGGTAGCATAGTGTAAACATTCTGCACTCTTTACTATCTACAAATACTCTTTACCTCCTTGTAATAAGACATTAGTCTTAGCTGATGTAGACCCCTCTTCATCCACAAGTGACTGAATTTTATAGGTGACCCCATCCTTATTGAATAAATATGAATTTTTCTCTCCATCATGAATAGTCTTCCTATCAAACTGCCATGGCCTACCTAAGAGTAGGTGGCATGCATCCATTGGGAGTACATCACACAATATTCTATCCATATACTTCCCTATTGAAATATTCACCCACGCTTGCTCATTAACAAGAACATGCTGACCCTTGTTTAACCATGTAACTCGGTAAGGGTTTGTGTGAAGTATTTTTGTCAGTCCCAACTTGCTGACTACCTTCTCTGATATAATATTATCAGTAGACCCTGAGTCTATAATCATCTTGCACACTTTCCCATGAATCTTGTACTTTACCCTGAATAGTGCCCTCCTTTGCTTGGCTTCTTCTTTGATCGTTCTTTAATGAGTATTCTCCTAATCATGAGATTCTCTCCACTTTCTTAATCAAGATTGATTTTAGTGCCTTTACCACTATTATTGTCCTCTTTTGCAATGTAATTCACTCTTTTATCACTATGTGAGGTGGAAGCTTTATCCAGGCATCTATAGGCTGGATGGCCTAGCTGATTGCAATGAAAACACTTCGTGTTTGCAAAGTGTGAGGCCCTACCTGAACCTCCAAATCTTCCTCTTCCACCACCTTGGAATCCTCTTCCTCTATTTGTGCTGCCCCTACCACTGGACTCATTGACTATCTCAATCAATTTAGCTTCACCTTGAGACCTATAATCACTGCCTCTACTTGCAAAACTGCCTGCAAAGCTGCCTCTTCCTCTATTTTCTTTGCCTCTACCTCTTCCTCTTGATAGCATTGTCTCACACTTGTCAAAGTTGCAAGACTCATCTCCTCTTGTATAGACCACTTGAGCCCATTTTGGTATCTAGCCAATCTAATGCTTTCATCCTCCACTACCTTGGACCTTAAACAT
>MU223457.1:4115114-4148695 GCA_018584345.1 Thuja plicata | reverse complement strand
CATGTCATCAATCTCTCCCTTTGGCATTGATGGCAACATACTACATTATCATACTATACTATCACTAATACAATATGAAATATACAGTTTCATCAAGCTTTCCTAATGTAACTATTACAAATGTCTGACTTTTGACAAGCTCAAAAATAGCTTAGATTTGTTTCTTGAAGAGTGGTTGTCTTCAATATTTAATCCCTTTACTGGATAGTTGTATCATCTGATATCTCTTGTTCTGATATTTGCTCTACCTTGAGTGTTCCTCTTTTTGATAATGTTTTTTTTCTAAACTCTCTCCCTTTGTTACTTCTCTCCCTTAGATGGACATTTCATGTATAATCAATTTCTCTCCCTTAGAATATTGATTAACTCTTTATTTCTAATTCTTAGGAAAATCTCTTCATGGATACTGATATAATCTCTCCTTTTATCATATGTCTCCTTTATGTGATAAGGAGATTATCTCCTCCTTATGGTAATTGTCCCTTTTGTATAATAATGAGATATTTCTCTCCCTTTGACAACAATGGCAAAATAAAAATACTTCTCCTTGATTTATCAACTATATCATATTCCATCTCTTTGCATAATATATTCCTTGAATTTCCCTATCCATCAACAATACAATGTTTGATTTTTGGTGTAGATTTGTACCTTGATGTGTACAAATGTATTTGTTGCTGTCCATTACATTGTTTGCATCAACATGACTGATTTTCAGATTTGGTATAGGTTGATGCAACCTCCTAGTTAGTTTACTGACCGATAGACAAGGGTTGAACTCCTAGTCTTTGTCTCAGATACTCAAATGTATCCTTTGGTAATGGCTTGGTGAATATATCAACTAACTATTCCTTTGATTGAACATATTCTAGTGTAACTTCTTTTTCTTGCACTTTTTCTCTCAAATAGTGATACTTGATAGCAATATGCTTAGTCTTAGCATGCATAATTGGATTCTTAGAAATGTTTATTGCACTGGTATTATCACAGTAAATAATTATTGGTTCAAGAATCTTCATATTCATACCTTCCAGCAATTGTTTGATCCATGCAATATTAGAGAAATTTGTAGCAGTAGCCACATACTCTGCTTCTACAGTAGACTGAGAGATGCATCCTTTCTTCTTGCTTATCCATGTGACAAGTATGTCACCCATGAAGAATTCTCCTCTAGTTATGCTCTTTTGGTCATCAATTTTTCCAACCCAATCAAAATTTGTTTAGACTTGTAGCTCAAATTTTCCTTCTCTTTTGTATCATAAGCCATAGTCTTCGGTGTTCTTTAGATATCTCAGAATTATTTTCACAGTAGTCATATGTGATTCTTTGGGATTAGTAGAGAATCTTGCAACTATCCCCATTGCATGTGCTATATCTGGTCTGGTTCTGGTCTGGTATGAACAACATACATCAGTTTGCTAATCATTGATCTATACAAGGTCTGATTTACCTCATTTGTCAGCTTGCATCCAGTAGCCATCGGTGTTCCAACTGGTTTGGAATTGTCCATCTTGAATATCTTCAACACTTGATGTATTTTGACTGAGTGATGTAAATGCCTGCATCTTGTTGAAGAATCTGTAGACCAAGAAAGAATTTGATCTCTCCAAAGTTAGAAATTTCAAATTCCTTGCTCATTTCATTAGCAAAGGATTTGCATAAAAATTCATTCCCTCCAAAAATGATATCATCAACAATAATTTCAGCAATCAGAATATTACCATCGGTATCTTCTTTTAAGTATAGATTTCTATTTTCACTTGTTCGAACAAATTTTATGCTAATGAGATGAGTGAAGTCTTTCATACTAGGCTCTTGTTGCTTGTTTCAATCCATACAAGGATTTTTGTAGTCTACATACCATGTTTCTCTTGTTTGGATTAACAAACCCTTCTGGTTGTTCAATGTACACCTCTTCTTCAAGTATTCCATTTAGGATTGCAGATTTGACATCTATTTGGTATACCTTAAATACTTTATATGCAGCATAAGCAAGTAAGATTATAACTCCTTCTAGTCTAGCAACAGGTGCAAAGGTTTCACCATAATCAATACCTTCTTCTTGTGCATATCCCTTGCATACTAATCTTGCTTTGTTTCTGGTGACTTCTCCATTCTCATTCAGCTTGTTTCTGAATATCCATTTGGTACCGATGGCATTCTTGTCATCTGGTCTTGGTACTAGTGTCCATGTGTTGTTCTTCTCAATCTTTTCTATCTCTTCATTCATAGCACTGACACATTCTTCATTCTCAAGTGCATTGTAAACAGATTTAGGCTCAAAATCACAAAGTAAACATCTAGTGTTAAGCAACTTACTTCTTTAGTTTTTTGCTTCTGGATTTGATTGTGTAAGTTTTTTTTAGCATCAATGTTTCAGATCACACTTTGTTATCCATCATCAGGATGAGAGAGAGTGCAAGAAATGTAAAAATATAAGATGCAGACCTCATTTGATTTAAGACAACAAAGAAATATGAAGTAAAAATCAAATACATATATATATATATATATATATGTATAAAATTGTATATATGTACATATACATATGTATATACTTATATATATATATGTATATATGTGTACCTATATACATATATGTATTTATGTATATGTATATACATATAAGTGTGTATGCAAATGTATATATATGTACATATACACTTATATGTATGTATATAAACATAAATACATATATATAAATATATATGCATATATGTATATGTATTTAAATATATATGTATGTGTGTGTGTGTCTATATATATATATATAAAGTCACAAAAAAGGAGAAAGCAATAATCTAGAAACCAACTACACCAGAAGAAAGTGGGGGAAAAAAACCAACGCAAGATGAAGAAAGACATATAGACCGAATCTCGGTTCTAACAAGCCTAACCAGAAAGGAGAAAGAGACACAAGCTCAAACAAACAACCAAAAAAGGTTAAAGAAAGTGGGGGGGCATGGAACTAGCCACCAAAGGAGGAGGAGAGAGTGAGGGGAGGGGGGTAACTATCAAGAGTGATGGTGGTTGTCGAGAGTTCCTAACAGAGGTTGCCACAAAAGGTTGATGGACCACCCTTCATCTCGATTGATATTGATGATATGGTAGTTTATTTCAATAGCCTACTTAAGCTTCCTCTTGAAATAGTTATTCTCCTTGGAAAGGATCTTGGTGCTCTCTAAACATATATGATGTTTGGTGGAAGAAGAGTGCTCGACAAGGGTGGATTCGTGGACCCTATCGTGCCTAATGTTAGCACTATGCTCTCAAATTCTAGTGTTGAAAGAGTGACCTGTTTCACCTATATAGGGGGTGCCACAAGAACAAATAATGTTATAGACTCCAAATTCTAAGAAAGAGTCTTTAGAGTCTTTGAGAGGGGGGACCAAATTCCTTAAACTAGAAAGGGGTTTGAAGGCAACACAAAGGCCCTTTCTAGTAAGAATTTTGGCAATTTTTTGGGAAATTCCATCCATAAAAGGAAGGGAAGCATTCAAGGGAGGAGGGGTAAGGGGGAGTTTAGGAATGGAAAGGGAATGGTAGGAGGACTTGGCTTGGTTGAGAGCCTTTGAAATTTTCTTATGAGAATACCCATTCCTCTTGAAGACTTGGCGAAGATGGGTAAGTTCACAATTTAAATTGTCATCATCGCAAATCCTATGCGCTCTAAGGGAAAGGGTCTTAAGGATACCAAATTTTTGGATAGGGTGGTGGTGGGAAGAGGAGTGGAGGTATAATCTGGTATGGGTGGCCTTGTGAAACACACAATGACTAAAGGAACCATCATGATTCTTGATGAGAAGAACATCAAGGAAGGGTAATTGGTTATCAAACTCAAGCTCCTTGGTGAAGGAAATGCTTGGAAAGATGTTGTTGATGTGATTATGAAACTCATCAAGCATATCAAGCCCATGCGACCAACAAACATTGGTGTCATCAACATATCGCTTCCACCATTTGGGTTTGAGGGGAAAGGAGTGGAGGGCTATCTCCTCAAAATGCTCCATATAGATGTTAGCTATGACTGGGGAGAGAGGGGAGGCCATAGCCACCCCATCAACCTGTTCATAGATGACACCTTGGAAGGAGAAGAATGTGGATTGCAAGAAAATCTCAACCAAATCGGCGATCTTCGTAATAACCTCATGCTTAATTATTTCAATTGAGTCAAGAATAGGCACCTTCATGAAGAGGGAGACCACATGAAAACTTACCAAGATATCATTATTCTCCCACCTAGTGTCCTTGATAAATTGAACAAAGTGGTTGGAGTCCTTGAGAAAAGAGTCAGACTTGCCCACCAAGGGTGAGATTAACTTGGCAAGGTGGGAGGCTAGAAAATAAGTGGGAGACCCAATGTTGTTGACAATGGGCCTCAAAGGAATGCCCCCTTCATGAATTTTTGGAAACCTAATGGTGTTGTTTTCATCTTATATTTTTACATTTCTTGCACTCTCTCTCATCCTAATGATGGATCACAGAGTGTGATCCAAAATGTTGATGCTAAAAAAACTTACACAATTAATCCAGAAGAAAAAAACTAATTTAAATGGATTATGGAAGTCTGATAATGTTGACTTACTTCTTGTTCTTGTTCTAGCCTTCTTGTCTCCTATGATTTGATCTTGTGGATGATTTCTTCTGACATACTTGGAATGTTTCGGTTCAGCTCCATGTTCATCATTCTGATTATCTTCTTTACCTTCATTTTCATCTCCATTGTTCAGAACATCATCTTGAGTATTATCCTGATCATCGGTTATTGCAGCCTGATGCTCAGGTGCAATGTTCTAATGCTCGGGAGTGACACACTGTTACTCAGGTAAAGTGTCAGGTTCTGTATAAACAAATCTGTTGTAGTCCTCTGGTTCCTTTTTACTTTCCTTATCATTATTTTCTACAAATTCATCTATTTTCACATTTGCACTTTCAATGATTTTGTTAGATGACTTGTTTAGACATTTATAAGCCTTGCTTTTGGTTGAGCACTCTAGAAAGATACCTTCTTCACTTTTGCAGTCAAGTTTTCCATTTCTATCATCCTTCAATATATAACATTGACTACCAAAGATTCTAAAGTAACTTACATTGGGTGTATGACCATACGAAAGATCATAAGGTGTCTTCTTTGTGTCCTTCAATTGTACTTTGTTTAGTCTGTAGACAACAGTACTGACAACTTACCTCTAGAAAGTTTGAGTGATACTTTTCTTAATAATCAATGTCCTTGCATAGTCAACAATTAATTTGTTTCTCCTCTCAGCAATTCCATTTTTCCGTGGTGTCCTTGGTGCAGAAACCTGTCTTTTATTCCATGCTCATTGCAATAGTCAGTGAATTCATCTGAAGTAAATTCCCCTCCTCTATATGACCTTAAGCATTTCAATTTCTTTTCACTTTGTTTTTCTACCATTGCTTTATACCATTTAAACATCTTAAATGCTTCTGATTTATCTTTCAAAAACATGACTGTCATCATTCTAGAAAAGTCATCAACAAAGAGAATGAAATACCTATCTCCATAGTAGCTCTTTGTCCTCATTTGTCTACATAGATCGATATGGACTAATTCTAGAATAGCAGTAGATGTATGGGTTTTTCTTTTGAAAATAGACTTTTTCATCTTACCTTTTTGACAATTCTTGCACATGATATGCTCGGGCTTAGTCATTGTCGGTAAGCCTCTGATATTTCTTTTGTTTCTTATCTTTATCATGTTGTCAAATTTCACATGACACAATATTTTGTGCCACAACCATAATTCTTTGTTTCTAGCCATCAAACAAGTGGTGTTAGTGTCATCAAGATAGAAAAGGTTACCTTTTGTCTACTCACCGGTACCAATCAACCTTCCTGATTCATTGAAGATCTTTGCCTTCTTATTTTCAAATGCTACTCTGTGACCTCAATTGTTCAGCTGAGAAACACTTACCAAATTGTAATTTAGTCCTTTAACCCAGTAAGCATTTTCACATTTTATCAGATTATTCAACATTATGGTTCCTTTATCTTTAACTGGACAAGGTGTATCATTACCCATTCTTATTGAACCACCATTATAGTATTCAAAAGTCTCAAAATTTTGTTTATCATCAGTCATATGGTGAGTGCAGCCACTATCTATGATCCAGACATCATTTTTACTAACTTTAGATATGAGTGCAGTTTCTACATACCTTTCTTCACCTTCATCTGAATCATCCTTCATACCTACAAATACCATTTCGATGTCTTCTTCTGATTCAGTGTCAGTGTCATCAGCTCTACTCTCAACTAGGTAACAAGCTTTCTTCCCTTTGTCCTTGTAGTCTCAGGTATCTCTCTTGTCAAATTGTCAGTTGCTCTGGTATTCTCTATTATCACCTTTATCAAACTTCTTCTCAAATGATCTATCATTTCCTCTATCATCTTTTAGTCAGTTTGGGCATCTTCCAGCAAAGTGTCCAACCTCTTCACAATTGAAACATACAAGTGGTAATTTACCTTTGTATCTTTCTTTTCCTCTCTGCAATCTTCTAGCCATAAGTGCTTCAATTTCATCAAGTCCTTGATCCTCATTATCACTCTCACTATCATTTCTAACAACATGTCTATGAATTGAGTTACTTATCTTTAGAGAAGTTTTGAATGTAGATTCTATGGATGGTAAGACACTATTGCCAAAGTTATTCATCTCAAATGATATTAGTCTACCAATCAGACTATCTAGAGTAACTGTATTGTTTGCAATTGCTCTCATTTTTTGAATAGAAGAAACTCTAATAGCATAAACAGGTAATAAGGTTCTTAAGATTTTACTTACCACTGTCTTCTCTTCAAGTGTACCTCCAACTCCTCAGATAGAATTGACTACCTCTTTTATTCTACTACTATACTGAGTAATTTTTTCTCCTTCTTTCATCCTTAGGTCATCAAACTTTCCTCTTAGGCTTTCTACCTTTGCTCTGAGTACATTGGCATCTCCTCCACATACAAGCTTCAACTTATCCCACATTTTCTTTGCAGAGGTGCAGGTTTTGACATCTTCAAACTCAACATCAGAGAGTGATGATGCAAGTTCTATCATCTTGTAGTAATGCTCATGGTTGACTCTTAATTTCTCAAGAGTATGAGGTCTTGTAGGCAGCACATATTTAGTATCTAAGTATTGAACAATATCATTTCCAATACCTGATAGGTGGAGTCTTATTCTACTTTGCCATGATGTAAAGTTTTCTTTATTCAACTTGGGCACATCTCGTCTATTCATCTTGTGATATTTTTCTTGAGCTGTTAAACTCCCTTTCTAAGCACACAAGCTCTGATACCAATTGTTAGTAATAACTGAGAGGGGGGAGTGAATCAATGGCCTCAAAAATATTCCAATAATCAACCCTTAAAACTTAGTACCATAAAATTATACCTCTAGTTATCTTCAGTCCTATAAGACAAATGCCTCCAAATACTTTTATCAAACTACTACTAATCGAAATGCTTTGTAAAACCTTCTACTGTGTGTTTACCAAAAAGCAGTATGTTAATTTACCGATAGATAGTAAATTATCTAGAGTATACTAGTCAATCCAATTAAGTTATGTGCAATGCAAAAAAATAAAGTAATGACTCATAGACACATTGATACATGTATTTTTAACGTGGAAACCCTATTAAGGGAAAAATCACTTGGGATTGGTAACCCAAAAATTTCACTCTTCTGAAGTGAGCTCAGTGAAGAGCCAACTCTGTTAAAGGTTACAAACACACTGCTAGGTGTGACCTTGTTAGAGGATTTTAAAGTTTAGTCTATCACTTGATATTGGGCATCTCTATGATACCATCCTTGATCAAACACTCACTTGTCCTGTCAAGAGGTATCTGACATCTCACGCTATCTTCATGATCAAACTTTTTTGATATTCCATTGGATGTATCTCAATATAGAAAGGATCTTTAAATTTTGCTCAGTTAAGAGAATTTCTGAATCAATGGTTAAATTGAAACAATATGATCTGTTCACATATAGAACTATACTTGCAGATTTTCAGATCTATTGTAATCTCATAAAGTAATCTGATCAATATATCTCTGTTATACCTTTGCTCCACTTTGATTCTACCCAGTGATGCTATGCTTTGTTGCTTGGTGTTTGCTGAATTCTTTAGCTCTTTCCTTAGCTTGTTGATTAGCACTGTATGAATTTTCTCTTCATCAATTTCTCTTTAGCATCCTCTTTTCTTTTTTTCCCCACCAATTCGTAATGAATTAAGTTGTCTCTTAAATAGACATGATATCACCATTATTAGGTTCTTGATTTTCTTGATCTTGGCATGATCCACAATTCTTTCCAATTAGATTTAAAGAAAAACTCCTATTTTATCTTGCTGATATCTTCATTCCAACTGGACAAATCATCTTTAAATCAATTACTTATCTCTAGCTTATCTTGTTGATGAAAACAATGATAACAACCAGTTAAGTCTATATTTAGCTCTGCCAGCTAGATATTTTGTCACTTGTGAACTCCAGTTATTTTCAATCTTAACTCTCTGATACCATCAGTCAACACTTCAATTCCTTCGAGATTGTCCGTCGGTTTACACTATGTTTCTGGCCATCGGGTTTGCTTGTGATTCTACTCGTCGGTAATGCTCGTCAGTTTTCTTGCTTGGGCATCACTGTGACTTGGCTGTCGGTGATCTCTATCCATTGAGTTCCTCTGACCATTGGTGTTTGTATTCACAATGTGAATGCTTGTCTTTTATGCATTATAGAAAGTATAATCTTTATCTCTCTGATCCTCTGAAGTCTTTGGCACTTTGATTATAACCAATTAGATTATATCAAGTTGACATCAATGACAATACAATCCATTAACTGATTTAATGTCTTGAATTATCCTTATGCATTTTGGTGATCAACTTAACATCTTCAAACATTCAATTAGTTACATGTCATCACTACCCCGTGAGGGGTCTTCCCTATTAAGAGCTTTCAAACTTATAAAATCTACCTTGTTAAAGGATTTAAAACTTACAAAAAATTAAGCACTTAGCTAAGAGATTTACAAAGGCCTAATAGGACCACTCTATTAAGAGATTTACCTTGATTCACTTGCTAGAATGTATCAGTACCTTATGCTTTGGTCTACACTACAAATGCTGATAACAGATCTCCTCTTTCCAACTCTTAAGTGATCTCTCAATCTGATTTATCTCTATTATTCTCTTCACTGCTCTACTTGGTGACTTTTTTTGGTCAATGCTTTAGATATGCAAAACATGCATATAATTTTGATCTCTTCTCTACACATTCGCAAACAATTGCACACACAAACTAGGGTTTGAAGCATCCCATATATAGATCAGTGATGAAACATCCATATCAAGATTGATGATCTAGATTCATCACCTTTTTTCTCTTAGGAATCTCTAATTTAGATTGGTTGCATGGCTTGCATAGGGATCCATGATCATAAAAATAACATATAATTAATGCATTAAATCTCAGTGCATGATCATTAAATGCTTCATAGAAGTCATCCAAAATAATTTACCTTGGTGTTTGTGCCATTCCAAAAACATATACAAAAATTGTCTTACTCGACATAGGAAAATACTCGATTAATATTGTCTCTCTCATCACTAACTCTTCTATGAAACTCATAAATCATTATTATCAACATCTATTGAGTACTCGACAACCTCTGAATTTGATCGGTAGTAACTAATGCTCGGTCTTGGCCTTAGTGGGATGGCTCGGTCATAGTGATGACCGACCAACCTGCCTTGATTATGACTAAGTGTGTGACACTAATAGACAACAAAACTTAGAGATCAACAATCTCCCCCTTTGACATTAGTGGAAAAAACACTTTTTCATGACGCTTCAGTCCTTTACAAAATAGTACTCAAATAGACTTAGAACTTAGAACTCCCCCTAGGATTCTAACTCGGTCTTTCATGAAGAGTTCATTACATATACAAAATATTTACATACATAAAAAAAAATGTTATATCTTACAAATTATTTCTCCTTTAATGTCATCCATCATTTCCCCCTTGTTTTTATCATATTACATTTCCCCCTTATTTTTGTCACTCTTGTCACTTTTATCTGCTGGGGTAGTTGGGGTGAAACCATATTTGTCCAGAAACGGATTATGAATATGTAGTATCATTGCTAATGCATTATCCCAACTTGTTCTTATAGATTCCAAAACTTGAAATTTGATTTCTAGCTCAGCAGCTAAATCAATTAGACTCTCTGCAATGTTTAGAGGTGGATCTTTATGTGCTAGTTCCTTTTCTTCTTTCACCTCTTTTTTCATAACCTCCAAATGAGGTATTAACATGGTCTAAATAGAAATCAAATTTTCCCTTATTCTTCCATCATTAACCATGAGCTCGACTAATCTCTCTTGGGAATGTGTCAACCTGCTAAAATGAAAAGAGTTGGAGCTTGCATCCACGCTCTATAGTGACCTGTTGACTTCAAATCTTCTTTTAGCTTCTCTATAAGTTGTTGACTCTCCTTTGCAAATAATTTTGTATCAAAAATTTATTTATAAAAATTTTCTTACTAGATCAGAAGTGCAACCTGCTTCTCAGTAAGATTTGCTGCAACTTTCTCAAGTAGCTTAGTCTCAAATTTTCTCTCAGACCATCATAGGAGTTTCTCATTAGCATCTATATCATCAGTGTTCACCTTCTGAACAATATGAACCAGTTGTTCCAAAATAGGTGCCTTCTGATTTAGGTCTTGAAACACAAATGCATAAACAAAGATTTCTTTTATTTCATGTAATACTTGCTTCTATTGATGTCCCCTTTTCAATTCCTCTTGCTTCCTCTTCCTGTTCAATAGATCCTGTAAGATTAGCATATTCTCGTAAGATAAGTTATCAGTATCACATTTTGGAATTACTATAACTTCATCAATTGTTACTTCAGAGTTCTTGTCCTTTTTCTTCTTATGTGATTTCTTCTTCATGGTCTCTGGTGAGCTTCTACTTGGTCTGTGTTCAACTTTCAAAGTACTAGTATCACTACTTATTAATACTATCTCCTTTTGAGTATTAAGTATCTACTGGGAGGATGTATCAACACTCTTGACATCAGTACGTACTAGAGGAGTAACATTAGGTAATTTTAATAAAGCTTGAATAGCTTCTTCATCTTTAGGTTCCTGTTTCTCCTCGGTTTCAAGAGTCTTGGTCCCCTCTAAGAATTCTTCATGTGATTTGGAGATATCTAATGTAGACTTGTCTGCTTGATCTTCTTTGAATTTATCTCCTTCTGCATTGACTTCAAGGTTTGCCTCGATAGGTGAATCTGAAATTATGAGTGTCTCTTTACTCTGTTCCTCGACACTCAAACCTTGTGTTACCTCATCAGTGGTCAAATATTCAATCTGCTCTTCCTCAACCTTATCCTTCATCTTGTCTTCAACATCTTCCTTCATCTCATCCTCAATAATGTCAATCATTTTATATTCAATATTATCATTTTTCTCATCCTTAGCATTATTCGGTTTATCAATATCTTCTTTGTTGTTAAGATCAACTTGTTTATATGTGTCTTCGTCTTTATTCTTGTCCACTATCAGTCCAAAGATAATCTTCCATATCATTTGGCTTTGTTGCACAACACCTTATACATCATTCTTTAGTATATAATAGGCCCTCAATTTAGGAATGAATCTATTCCTATATTGGTACATGAATTTAGATTTCTACTTCTTTGTCAACTCAGGTATAATTTGAGCTAATGCTCCTTCTCTAATCTGTCTTTCTGTCATAATGGAATGCTACCATCTATCATCAATTTTAACTGGTATTTCTTCAGGGACTAAATCCCCAATCTTTAATGGTGTCATCTTATATGACACTAACATGTCCATCATTGCTTCTTCTATCTTTACCTTATCAACTTTACTTAACTTTTCAAACTTAATAAATTTGAAACCTGACAAACCTGTTGAATACCTGATGTTGTGACAAATCTCATCAACATTGGTAGTATGTTTGTGTGTAGAAACTTTGAATTTTATGATGTCCTTGGTTTCTTTCAGTTCTTCATCTTCTTCATCTTTTCCCATAATGTATTTTCTCCTCAACTTCCTCTTAGGGTGGTTTGGCTCATATTCGGTTTGAAATTTTTTTCTCTTCCCTGAGCTTGCCCCTTCAACATTCTTTACCAAATTTTTCTTTGGTGGCTCAGATGATATAGTAATTGAAGATGACCTGGTTATCCCATTGAGATGTGGTAGGAGGAGTAGATTTCTGATGTGAACTCCTCTTCTTGGTTGTCTCAGCAACCATTAGTTTCTTACCTTTCTTGTCTACTTCCACATCATCATCTTCACTTTCCTTAGAATCACTAGATTGGTGATCACCTTGACCTTGGGTGATTTGTACTGGTGCATCTTCCTCTTCTTCTTCTCCTAACATATTCTCAAGATTTTTCATAATTTTGTTTCTCTTCCTCTCCATAGTTGCAGCCTTTAACTCTGTAGTTATCTTTGATTTTTCTTCATCATAATTACCAAATCTCTTGGCCTTCTTATAAACTTCCTTTGCTAGTACAACTGTGATTGCTGTAGATGTTTCATCTATGTTTGCTTCATAGGGTAATATCCTTATCCATGCTACCCTTGGTACTACAGATTGTACATAAGTGTTATCAGTATCAACTAGAAAGCAAACATCATCATAATGCTTCTCCACTAGTGATACCGACATTCTGTTCCTTAGTCTCATCTTTTTCTTGAATTAAACAAAATAATTACCCATGACAGTGTCAAAATGATCTCCAAACTGCTGTATGAATTCATTAATATGAACTATTATCAGTTATTCTTGACTCCATACACCATCTCCTATAGTAGGAAAAGTCTTCTGTACATAGAAAAATATACAAACTAGTAAGGAATCAAACTTACACATAGAGTTCTTTTCCTTCCTAATTTCTGATAGGTTCTCAGCAAGTTGAGTCATTTGTAACTCGGCAAGATCATAAGTATGATTCATTTTCACAATTTCCATGCCTGATCAACTGCTACACATGGGACACTATCCAATCTGCTGGATTGATAAAATTCGTGTGCAATGACTCTGACTTCAAAATCAATTTCAGGATTTGTGATCATAGAAATTGTCATTCCTCATTTGTTCCACTCGGCCAAAGTGAAATTTTTAATGTCTTCCTTTTTTTGACAGCGCATGGTCCTTTTCCCTTGCATAATAGGATAACCAGTAACTCGGTGAATGATGTCTTTAGTTATCTTTACTGGTCCATTATCCAACCAAAGACACATATCATGTGTTCTTCTTAGCACAATCCTAATCTATTTGAATTTGAAGTCGTGTGGGAAGTCTAAGGCACAAACTAACCCTTTGTAAGAAATGTGCTAATGATCATCCTTCAAAGCCCAATTTACACATAATTTTCTATAGGATTCCCTCAAATCAAAGTCTCCAACTTCTCCAAATTTTTGCATGTAACATGTTAGCACATCATGGATAATGAGTACCTTAGGAAGGATCTATGACACGGCTGCCATAAGATCTCCCTTCACCGTAGTTTCAGGAATGATTCTAAAATTTGGTAGTGCACACACATCGCTCTTTATCAACTGAACTTTCATCATTCCCTTTACTTGTCTTTTCATGCCAATGGATGAACTGGCTTCCATTTCTGCAAATTAGGGTTCGTGAGACACATTCTAGGTAACTCAAAAATAATGAGTCTTCAACCTTCTCAACACTCACTGATGATACATAGGTGAAATATCTTCAAAAATATGCTTAAATCACTCTTGAATCATCTTTTGAAATGCCCTTCAAACTCTAATCACTATGTGAAATGAAGAATGAGCGCCTATATTCATTATATACCCTCAAATGGTTGGATTAGGTCTTCAATAAATGCTTCATGCAGTGGTAGGTGGATAACATCTGTCCTCGGTCCTTGAATGAAATAGATCGATTATCACACACTATCACTCGGTCAGAATAGTGACTTGTCACTACTGACGGTTGGTCGACATATCAGCTCAATTGGTATGAAAGCTTGGCATATGCTGATACTAATGCTTGACATCAAATATTCATTACAATTTTTTTTCTTGGTTCTTGCCTCAAATCTGTCCTAATGCATCTTAACTTATGAAGATATGAACTTTAATACATCTTATGTTAGGAACTTGTGTAAGATATAGTATTTGACAAAACAATTCCATACATACCTTTTTGCTTTAGTGGAATTAGTGTGATCACATGATCTATTGGATTGAGTGATCTCGGCTTCACTAGATTCACTACTACTCACTTCTTCTTTCTTTCTCCATGCCAGATTCATCTGATTCCTTATCTTCTCGATAGTAGTTGTCAGGGATTTGGTGTTGCAAGATCTCTTGGTATGACCGATCTTGTGACAACTATAGAAGACCATACTTCCATTCATCCAACTCTTGGATTTACCTCCAAAGTATGTACTTATACAATTCTCTGCAACATGACCATATTCACTGCAATAATGACAATTGTGCCTTATATTATAGTCCCAATTGAATTTGTTACCTTTCCTTGGTGCATTGCCTTGTTTCTTGGTTGTCCATTTGGCTTTTGCATTGGATCTGCAATCTTGAGTTCTATGACCAAACTTCTGGAAATTGTAACAATATCCTTGGAATCTAGGTGAAGTAGGTGTATTTCTAGTCTTTGACCTGCATTTATGTGCTTTATGTCTATGCTTCTTACAGTTAAAGCAATATCCATTAAATTTAGGTTTAGGATTTGACTTACTATTCTTTCTTTAGCATATGTTTGTTGTGTGACCTAGTTTCCCACAGTGATAACATGTAGGTTTGCTGTTCTTTGACTTTACATTTCTCAGTTCTCTACTCTTTGATGATTCTCCTTCTTCAGTGGAAGACCGGTGCTCGGTATGTCTAAGTCCAGATATGTCACTATTCCTCCTTGGTGATCTCATTAGTTCCTCAAAGTATCTCAAAGCTTCATTTGGTTTGTTTATCCTCTCAATGAGTTCTCTTTTAGATCTTAATTCATTATTTAGTTGATTTTTCTCAGATATTATATATGTGATTTCAATTTCTTTTCTGTTTATCACTTGATTTGCAAATAACAGTTGGTTGACCGCGTCCAATTGATTGTTTGTGAACTTCTGCACATCACTAGTCCTTTCATCAAGCCTTTTAGCCACCTGTCTCTTGTCTTCTTCTACCATTGTCTTAACTTCCTCAGCTTTCTTCTTATAGTCAATCACATCACATAGTGTTATTGATTGAGTTTCTTGTTCTATCTTCAGACTTTTGACTTGTTCTTTCAGTGTGTTGTTCTTCTCCAATAGATATGCAATTGCTGCACATTACTTTCTTTTGAATCTGCATTGTCAAATAGACCTTTAGTGTTTTCTTCTTTATATTGAGTATCTTTCATCTGATTTGCTAATTCCTTCCTAGATTTTAAGGATTTCCTCACTTCTTCTCTAGTTGTCTCAAGCTGCTGCAGTGCTAGCTGTAGACGTCTAAAATCATCCTTATATTAATTTAATTAATATTCCCATAACATTATAGTTAATTTTAATAAATTATATTTGTTATATTCTTCTATCTATTTAATTAAATATGATTCACCTTCATAATATTTAAATCTTAATTTAAGTATTATTGCCCCTTTTAATGTATTAAATCTTATTTATATACATTTCCTTCATTTATCCCTTTTAAATAAACTTATAATTTATTTATTCCTCCACATGACTTAATTCTACTAAACCACAATTAGTCTAAATTTAATTTGGATTAAACTAATTTGAACTTAGATCCTACCCTACCTCATATCACTCTTACCAAATAAACCTACTCACTAATTAACTAAGGTTAATTAGGCTAATTTCTTGATTCCTACACATATTAGTCCTAATTATTTTCTCACATGTGTGAGCAAATTTCCAAAAATTAAATTTTCTAAATAATCCTAATTTGGTGCCAACAAGGTTTCTTACAACCTTGATGACACTTTCTTACACTTTCTAAAAGTGTTTTATTGGACAAAAACTCTTACACCTCTTACAAGATCCTTCACATATGTACTTTAAGTACACCTTGACCCTTCACATCACAAGTTTCTCACACGTGTGAGAAAACTTGGCCTCTTGCATGGCTTATGTGTCCCACATGTGGCACCTATGTGGATGCCACATGAGCTCCACCTCATCCAAGTCCTCTCTCTCCTCCAAAAAATTTATAAATAGAGGCCATTGCCAAGAGCAAATCATCTCCTTTTTATGCATTGTTATCATGCTAGTTTAGTTTTTGAATTCTTAGCTAATAATTCATGTTTCCATGCTTTTAGTTCATTTAGAATCACATCTTAGGCTTAATCATGGAATGAATCTAGTTTCTTTGAATCTTGCACATCATCTTAGCTTAGTTGTTGAATCTTCATCTTAGTTTAGCTCTTGCATTGTCATCACTGTGAGAGCTTGAGACAAGTTCTGAATACTTATTTCTTGAGTTCTTCACTCATTCTAGTCATTTAGCTTACACTCTTGATAATCAAACTGGGATTTTAATATTGTGTTGGGAGAGCACACCCACATAATTCTCTAAGAGTGCATTAACCAGGCATGGGGTGCCCTTGTTTAGCTCATCAGAGGTTGGGATGGAATTCCTTGTTTTAGAGTATGTTTAGACATGTTAGTATATTTTAATGATTTATATCTCTAAAGTTTACATGTCTGAGCATGCTCCCAATAGGTAGGTTTCTAGCACATACATTTTGGCATGCCTGGTGGGACCCATGTCCTTTGTTTTGTAGTTTTCTAACAAATTTTGTGAACTTTTTGTAATTCTAGAAATTTTTTACGTAGAGCCATCTTTGCTCTGATTTTACCATCCGCATTCATAGATCACCGTCTGCACAGATCAACATCTATGTAGATCCATCATCTACGCCTACAGATAGCTGTCTTTGTGCCCTAGAATACAAACTTAGTTTAAGCTGGTTTTAAAATGATTTTTACTGAATTTTGAGGTTTCTAACTCTCGGGTTTCTGACAGGGTATATTAAGAGTTAAACGCTACCAAAATCAATAAAAATCTAATATTTATGTTTACTAAGTCTTTTTTTTCAATTAACTATCTATGTTTGGCCATCTCTACAGCTTATTTATCATCTCCGCAGATTGCCGTCTGCACACTGAAACTGCCATCTGCGAGTTTTTGGCTTTTCTAACAGGTAATAGTTTCTATTTTTAACAGACTATCATATGCATAGCTCGCCATCTGCGCAGATCACCGTCTGTGCTCTATCTCTACTGTTTGCGCATATTTTCTCTAATTTAGTATTCTAGCATATTTTAGAGTTATTAATCTTTTTCAAGGTTTTGCAGCACCGTTTCTAAAGACCAGATTATCAAAACTACTAACTTTGTTGTGCTTGTAGGATGCTTGGAAAATATTAAATTCAAACTACTCACTTTTTCTGCAGGTTGCCTTGAAATAATTCAACCAAATGATCGTGCTTCTTAGCATAATAATTTATTTAGGCACATAGATTTAATGAGGAGATTTTATTTGTGTGATTCAAAATAAACATTAGGGGAGTATGCTCTCTTCCTTTTTTCAAAGATCAAAAACCTTGACATGTTTATTTTGTATTATACATATAAGTATTTTTGGGAAAGAACAAGTGTTTGGTGTGTTTGGGAGAAAACTAAACTAGGTAGGAAAGTATGCTCTTTTCCCCTTGAGGGAAAATCAGAAACCTAGACCCCTTTCATCGCCAATCCATGTTTTCAAAGTTAATCCTTTAGTTGTGCTTGCTGGTTGAGGAAAAAATCTCCCAGGAATGACCCACGTGAGAATGAGGTGTAAGCCACACCACTCCAACTCACGTTAATCAAATTTACTCTTTGGGGTTAAAGCCTCAGGAGTGGATTGGAATTTGAGCATATACTTAGCTCTCGTCTAACTTAAGTGTGGCCTCGCAGTCTCAATCACGTTCATATGACCACTTTTGTCAAGACACTCTATGGGGATATACACCTGAATCGTGTTTGTGCAGACATAGAGGATACAATGGAATGGAGACCCTTACTAAGAACTCTATGCTTAGAAGTTACCCAATTCACCTCCGAATGATGATTTATTATAGTGCAAGGGGAGGGAAGAATCTTCCCCCAAGATTCCCATCATACGTGTCCTAGGGTATTGTGTCACGAAAGAGATCTTCATAGCATGACAACAATACCTAGAAAAAGGCAAAAACATGGGCGCTCTTTTGGGAGTGACACTGCTATGTGAGCCGAAGGTCTACCAACCAATGAGCCTATAATATTTCATTCAAAGCTAATTCCTTAGGTAGACTTGTGCTTGAAGTGATTGAAGAACATTGAAAAATCAAAAACACGAACGGAATACCCAACAAACAAAATTTTTCACACTTGCTTGTATCCCTCAAGGTTGCTTTGTCCCTTGTTGGGTTGTTTTCAAGACACATGGCGGTTATTTTATGGTTTGAGTATGCTGAAATTGGTTCTTACCATTGAACAAATCTACTAAAGATCAAACTGAAGTAAAAAATTAGTCCAAAACATCAAAACATTGTCCAAGTTACAAAATGTCATCTCCTCTCTGGAGTTGACATCTTCGCAGATCACCATCTACACAGATCACCATCTGTGCATATCACTGTCTACATCTGGGACTGTCGTCTCCGCTTGAAAATAGTGAGCTTCAAGATATGTCAAAATCTTTGAAATTTGGTCTCCTGCGACATACTAAAACCATTTGTCCTAAATCATTCAGTCATCCAGTCAAATCAAAATTTTCACCATATGACATGACCGGTTCCAAGAAACATAACAAAGTTAAGCTTCCAACACCCCTAGTTTATCGAGAATATAAAGAGACCACTTGAAAATATAAAGAATATCAACACATTTCCACATCAATCAAGCAAGAAATCAAGTATTGTGAGAAAATTGACAAAATCATGTACAATAACAAAATTTGCAATTTCATGGCCAAATATCCTATCAACCGTGCCTTTGTCACCCTTGAGAAATATGATTAGACAAGCGTCTTATTTCTAAAGTCAATTCTTTAATTCTTCCATCATCATCAAACATCACTCTTCCTCTTGGAGCATTAGATCAAACTTTTGTACATCAAGTCAAATCAAAATCAAATTAATTCCTTTTAGGTTGAAAGACCTTATTTAAAAGTATTACAAACCTCCATCCTCAAACAAACACGACATTTCTTGTAGAAAATTAGGTTGTCTCAAGTGATTTAAATCCATTAGTGATGTCCCATTTTGCTTGAGATCACAAGTCTATCTTCAAGTAGAATAAATATCATTTAATCCTTTTGTGTTTGTATCATCACAAGGTCTTGTTATACCTAGGTTTTGTTCCAAAAACCTTTAAATAAAAATAAATCATCAAGTCAAATCAATCCTTATTCAATCATCAATCCTTATCCAATCAATCTAATCCAATCAAATTAAATCAAATCAATAATTAGATCTTTGCTCCATTCCATTTCATTTCTCAATCTTACATCTTCTTGTCTTCTATTCTTCTAAGTCTTCCATTGTATGGTAGTCACTCAATCCCAAGCTAGAAACATGAGGTTTTGCAACACTCAACAATGCTACCTATGAGGAGAATACTTTTTCCCTTCAATTCTTTTAAGGCACTGAAGTACCAAGTGAGGACATAACCAATGCTCCCGAAGAAACTGAGTTAGTGGATCAAGAAGAAAGACCTACGCAAGTGAATGACTTCCTTAGTGATCCATATAACTTAGAAATGGTTGAAAAGGACATTAATCAAAACAGTGGTGAAATATTCTTGAATCTCATTCGAAATGACATTACAGTGCCCGCCGAATTTGATGAATCACTCCTTACTCAAAACATCACCAAATCCGCAGCTTCTACCATGGCCATGGCTTCCAATTCAAATGCTACATCATCACGTGATACTAATAAAGGAGCTGATATTGAACATTCCACATCGATACCTACATCAACACCTGTATCAACAACTACATCATCATTCCAATTGACACAAGAACAAATTCAACAGATCCTAAGCATCTTGCCAAATATTACTGCACACAATAGCTCTCATGCAATGACAAATACTACTCAAGGAGCTAGTGCTAATGTCAACAACATAGAGAAGATTTCCATGCCTTTGCCTACATCATCTATGTTTCAAACAACAAGTATGAAGACATCTGCGACCAACACATCTAGAGTGTATCAATACATACCCCCTCCTACAGTCCGTATGACCTCTACTGAATTGTTGGCTACACAATTTGGAGGAGGAGGAACTTATGTGCCACCATTTACTCTACATAATGCTCCAGATTTAGCCCAAAAAGTTAATGAAATCAAAAATATTGTGCATGGTTTATAAAATGGGGGCAAAAATGAGTTTTATTTTGAGGATATTTGTCCCTATTTGTTTGAAAAGTCCATTACAATGTAACCATTCCCCCCAAACTTTGAGATGCCTAAATTTGTGAAATACAAAGGTGAAACATGTCCTCTACAACATCTCAAAGAATTTTACATCGCATGTCGATAAGTTGCGTATAACAAAAATTACCTAAAAAGACTCTTCACTAGGAGTCTTGGAGGTGTAGCTTTGGAATGGTTCATGGCCCTTTCTTATGGATCAATCTCTACTTTCTCTGATCTTGCAGAGAAATTTGTTGGACAATATTCATATAACATTGAGCATCAAGAAACACTCAGTGATTTGTGCAATACTAAACAAAAGAATGGAGAAACCTTTGCTAGTTTCTTACAACGATGGAGACATATTGAAAATCACATGCCATGGAAGATACCTGATAGTCACTTAATTGACATCTTCACAAAGAATTTGATCTCCGAGATGTATTTCCAAATGAAAATAGCTTCACCTCACACCTTTGAATCCCTTTTCAAGAAGGGAAAAGATATTGAAGATGGCCTTTTGCAAAGAGGAAGCATCAAACATTATACTCCTTCCAACAATGATAAATTGAAATTCTGGAGTAAGAACAAAGGAGTTGTCAATGATGGAGTGACTGATGCCAAGCATGTTCAAACTGTTCAAGCATCCAACAATAATAATCAAAACAATCACAATAAAAATTAGAATCAAAATCAGAATCACAACAACAATCAAAATCAGAATCAAAACAATCAAAGTCAGAATCAATATCAAAACAACAATCATAATAAAAATCAACAACAACCACACAACCAATCATATTTGTTCCCTTGTAATAACAACAAAAACAATGATAATAAAAACAATTGGCAACGATGACAATTCACAGCATTAGTAGAACCCTTAGACGTGATATTTAAATAACTTGCAGATCAAGGAATGATAATCTATACAAATACTCAGTCTTTTGATCAAAATAAACTCAAGCCTACTTGGTATAGAGATAATGAATATTGTGATTATCATCGCATCAAAGGGCATGATACCAAGAAATGCATGAAGCTCAAACACTTTGTGCAAGATCTCATTGAGGATGGAAAAATCAAAGTTGAAGGTTAGAACGCATCCTCATCTAATGTGAAACTTAAAGTCTACAATTAGCCATTCCCACCACATAATAAAAACAATGCATCCAACGCAATCCCATATGATTATTCTACCAATACTATCATAGGAAATGATCGAACATGTGGGAGTCTAGAAGAAAATGATATCTTTGGGTTTGATGCCCTTTGTGGCCGCATTAAAGAATCTGACATAGATGTTAACACCATAGTCCTCAAAGTTGCTGATTGTAATGCTACCACACGCAGAACCAGAGTCATTGTCCAAGCTACTGATAAACCTTCTACATCTGTGAATCTACCAGCTATACCATCTATCACTACTCAGCCTACCTCACACTATGACCTACTAGTTCAGTTAGGAAAGATGCCTGCACAGATATTGATGACATGTAACTGATTGAATGCTTGATAATGTTAAGTTGAAGATGATGCAAGACATTAAATTAGTTAATGGTTTGTATTTTCATTGATGTCAACTTAATCTAATCTGTACGGTCATGTAAATAATGCCAAAGACTTCAAAGAATCAATAAAACAAAGGTTATACTTTCAGCAATGCATAAAATTCAAGTATTCACTAAGTGACAGACAACATCGACGGAGTGCACACCATCGGTAAAGGAAAACAACAAAAGTCATAGTGATACCCGACGAGTAGAAGATAGTGTTGCCTAATGAAGAAAAATCACAAGATGCCTAACAAGATGAAAACATAGTTACCTGATGAGTAAAATCTAGTGATGCCTGATAGACGGAGATCCTGAAGCTGACTGGAGTCACGCCAATGGAACTGGTAGTTAATACTGACGACTAACTGCAGAGTTGACCATCAGAATAGAGAGTTGAGAAAATGACAAAATATCTAGTTGGCAGAGCTTAACGATAGACTTAATTGGTTGTTTTATTTGTTTTATTCGACCAGAGTTAAGTGATTGATTTAAAGAAGATTTTTATAGTTGGCAAGAAGATAACTAGGAGATAAATTAGGAGTTATGCTTTAAATCAATTGGCTGGATTGTTTTTCATGCCAAGAATCAAGAATCAAGAATTAAGGAATATCATGTCTATATAAGAGACAAGCATAATTCATTTCTATAATCACATACACGGGAAGGGGAGTGAATAGAAAGAGGATGTTGAAGAGAAAATGATGAAGAAGAACTTCATATAGTCCTGATCAATCAAGCTGAAGAAGAGCTAAAGAATTCTGCAGACACCGACAAAAAGTGAAATACAGTATCACAGAGTAGAAAGTGTGGGGCACAAAGAATTGAATTGATACATTGATCAGAGAGATAATGTACTTAAATAGATCTGAAAATATTCAATTCAAGTTGCGTTAGAAATAGATCATAGTGTTTCAATTTAACCATTGAAGCATCAAGTCTCTTAACAAAGCATGACTTAATTGTCTTCTAAATATTGAGGTACATCCCAAGGAGTGCCAAAAAGGTTGATTCATGAAAGTAGCACTAGATTTGCCTAAAGCCTATTGACAGTCTAAGAAGGAGGGTGATACAAGGATGGTAGCAAACTGAGTTTCCCGATACTAAGTGACAACCTCTATGTATAAAATCCTCTAACAAGGTCACACCTAATAGTGTGTTTGTAACCTTTAATAGGGTTGGCTCCTAACAGGGCTTACTTCAGATGAGTGAAAATTTGGTGTACCGATCCCAGTGGTTTTCCCTTAACAGGGTTTCCACGTTAAAATCCATGTGTTATGTGTGTATGGTTTATTACTTTACTATTTTACATTTCACATATGCATTTCTAGATTGATAGGTATACTTTGCATATTTACTGAGTATCGATAAATAAGTTTTGCTACTTATCGGTTATCAAGGAGAATAAGGTTAGAAAAGGAAAATCGATAGACACTTAATTATTATAAGCATTTCATGACATGCATCTTGTAGGGACTTAATAATTTGAGATGTATTTGATTGGTGGTTAGTGATTAAAGGATAAATTTTTGAGGCCACTGATTCACCCCCCTCTTAGTTATTACTAACAATTGGTATCAGAGCTTGTGTGTTTAGAAGGAAGGTTTCAAGACCTAAGTCAAGATCACAAGATGAACAGACGAGATGTGCCCAAGTTGAACAAAGACAACTTTGCTTCATGGAAAAGCAGGATAAGACTCCACTTATCAGGTATTTGTAATGATGTTACTCAATACTTAGATACTGAATATGTGTTACCCACATAACCATTAACAATAGATCAATTGAGAGTGAAGCATGAGCACAACTACATGGTCATAGAGCTTTTTTCCTCTCTCTCCGATGCTGAATTCAAAGATTTCAAAGATTGCACAACTGTAAATAAAATGTGGGACACACTGAAGCTTGTACATGGCGGTGATGCAAATGTTCTGAGAGCCAAGGAAGAAAGCCTTAGAGGAAAATTTGATGATCTCAGAATGAAAGAAGGAGAAAACATCACACAATATAGCACAAGAATAAAAGAAGTAGCCAATGCTATATGAGGTGTTGGAGGTACACTTGAAGAGGAGATAGTGGTAAGTAAAATATTAAGAATCTTATTTCCTGTATATGCTATTAGAGTTTCTGCTATTGAAGAAATGAGAGCAGTTGCAAACAATACAGTTACTCTTTATAGTTTGATTGGTAGACTGATTTCATTTGAGATGAATAACTTTGATAATAGTGTCTTACCAAACTTAGAGTCTACATTTAAGTCTTCTATGAGAATAAGCAAATCCAGTCAGAGAAACACATCTAGAAGAGATAGTGAAAGTGAAAGTGAAAAAGATCTAGATGAAATATAAGCACTCATGGCAAGGAGAATGCAAAGAGGCAAAGGTAAATACAAAAGCAAGTTACCACTTGTATACTTTAATTGTAAAGAGATCGGACACTTTGCTGCAAGATGTCCTAACAGAAGGAAATATGACAAAGGTAATGACAGATCTTTTGAGAAGAAATCTGACAGAGGTGATAACAAATATTAGAGAAGTTACCGACAATCAGAAAGAAAAGATACCCGAGACTACAAGGATAAAGGCAAGAATGCTAGCTACCTAGCTGCTTGCAAAGATGAAGATACTGACACCAAACTTGATGATGACTTCGAGATGGTATTTGTAGCTGTGAAGGATGATTCAGATGAAGATGAAAGGTATGAAGAAACTACACTCATATCTAAGGTTAGTAAGAATGATATCTGGTTTATAGATAGTGGCTGCCCTCACCATATGACTGGTGACAAAGAAAATTTTAACACTTTTGAGTATTATAATGGTGGTACAGTAAGAATGGGAAATGATACACCTTGTCCAGTTGAAGGTAAAGGAACTATAATGTTGAATAACCTGATTAAATGTGAAAATGCTTATTGGGTAAAATGATTGAATTATAATCTATTGAGTGTTTCTCAGCTGAATAATTTAGGTCACAGAGAAGCATTTGAAAACAAGAAGGCAAAGATCTTCAATGAATCAGGAAAACTGATTGGTATCGGTGAATAGACTAAAGGTAATAGTTATGCCCTACATCCCCGTCCCTACATTTTGTGTGCAAAATGTTGGCCCCCCCCTCCCCTTTTTTTTTTCTTTCTGCTTTTGGCCCTTGCCTTGTCTTTTTTTCCTTTTTTTTCTTTGTTTTCTTTCCCTGGGGTTTTCTTCCCTACGGTGTTGTTTTTGTTTTTGGTTTTGTCTCTCGTGTCTCTGGGACCTGATCCCAGAGTTGGTCATCCTTGGTCGAAAGCCAGACTCCGGACTCCGGGATTCTTCACGACAATGTCTTCTTTTTGTAAGAAGATATGGTTGTGTGGAATCCCCGAGCCCAAAGTTCAGAGGTCTGTCTATCTAGATTTTGTGGAAGGAAAGGTAACTTTCTTTTACCATGGGTATAAATAGAAATTACCTATCATTCTCACAATTATCGCGATTAAAACACTTAAGCAATTTAAGCGATTTGAGAGTGATTTTACAGTGATTTAGCGAGAATCCAGTGTGAACAATCCTGAGCTATTATGAGAAATTATGGGTGGTTTGTGGTGGTAAGTGGTGATCGTTTGATGGTGGAGGCTATTGGAAAGCATTTGTGGCACAAGTTCCTTTCCTTTCCCTTCTTCATTTTCTGGTTGGTGCTTGCTTTTCTCTATGTTTTCTTGCTTTTTGGTTGGTCTAGTTTTTGTGTTGTCTTGTGTTTCTATTTTGTGTTGCATTCCATACTGGTTCGCCGCCCATTGGTGGGTCAGCTCTGCCAGAGGGTTGTCCACCCTCTATGTAGATGTAGTGTATTTTGTAGGATAATGTGCAAGTTGTAGATGTTTTGTACATTTTTTTCTAGTTTTGTAAATAGTCGCCCTGTGTTCTGTGCATTTGCATATTTGGTGTATATTGATATATATCCTTCCATTTTGCATGTATATGCCTTTTGGCTCTATTGTATATAGTGTATATTCTGTATATAGCTATATGGTAGTTTTTCAGGCTCACCATGCTATATTTTTTTCTGGTTCCTAATTTGCGAGCTCGCTCTGAGTAGAATACCGCCTGGTTGAAACTCGGCTCTCAACTGGTTTCAACCAGATGGTTTTCTCTCTCCTATGAACCAGCCTATCCTTCATTTATGTCCCATGTGCACATTTAAATTTGTCCAAGTGGCCTTTTCTTTTTGCACATTCAGACAGTTGGCTCCACCACTGTCACCATAACTTCCATTTATTGCACACCCATGTGGCATCCACGTGGGACTGACAGCTCACTTTTTGCGCACACCTTCCAATGGATAGTTTTTTGGGCTCTAGGTCTCTTGCCATCACCCAACCCATGTCTTTCTGTTACTAAGTGTGATGAGACCCCCGGGCCCAGATATTGGTTAAATTTCTAAGTTTGCAAAATATATATACTTTCTAGGATTTGTTTAAACTAAGTTAACTTTTTAGGGAAAGTGAGCACCAAGATGGTAAGATCCTCGAACCCAAGAGTTTTTATTTATCTATACATTCTGACGGTCACCTTGCCTTGTAGATTTTCAAAACAACATACTTTCAAACATGTTTGAAGCTTCCACATCTTCACCACCCGGGAGTTTGGAACTACCTTCTACGGTAGTTACCAAAGTAGCTGTTAGGTCCAAAATATAGAAGGCTCTGGAGAAACTGCCCATGAGCATGAAATAAGTAAAGGATAGCATTATCATGGGCTCAAAAATTGAGTCCAAAGTCCAGCTCATTACCGACACCAGCATCGTGACATGGCCCGAGATGCAGGCCTTGGTGAAAATGATGTACATTCAGTGGCAGGCCGGGGATCCATTGGCCATTAAAATTGGGAATTCTAGGATTCTTAAGGTAGCATGCTTCCCGTACTTGGTGTAGTCACCAGAGCTTATTCTTACACTTGCAGTGCACTACAATACATCCATCTGGGCCGTTATGCTCGTAGCCCCAGAGCCAACTGAGTATCCTACCCCTATGGTGTCTCTCGACGCTGCAACTTTTCAGATGGGGTTGGGGATTGCTCAATTTGATAGGCCAGCTGTAGTTACCAGATCAGATGCCTTGGCACAGTTTAAGTAGTTGGAAGAGGCAGCCTATATATACATGAACAATCATTGGCTCAAGGCCCCGAAGAGGGATCCCAAGAGGATGAAGATAGAAATCCCCACGTCCAAATTCAAAGAAAGCATCCAGATGGTGATGATAGCATTATGCCAGGTCTTCAGGAAATAGCATGCCCGAGAATTCTCCAGGTGGATGTATTACTTCCTGCTTGGTATCAACACGGGTGGGGAACATTTTGACTGGGCCGCCATAGTTTCAAACCATGTGGATTCCCAGTTCCTTTAGATAGTCCAGAAGAAGAAGTTTTATATGACTTCCTATATTCTCTGGGCCCTGGCACAACAACGACCCTGCACCAATGGGATACTCGCCAAGAGCATAATTGGGATAGCTCCCGGTCAGAAGACCCCTTGGGATCATTTCCCACAGATTCAATGGGAGGCCAGTTTCCCCAATTTTTGTCGAGTAAACAATGCCTTCATTTACTACAACCTGCTCACACCCACCCAGGATGCAGGATACTGCCTATCTACAGAGGCAATGGATTTGGTCTGGAGCTATGGTCATTATTATATACAATTTCAATAGAATACATACATAAGGGTAACTAGCTTCTCTGGGAAACCCTACTTGTTACCCAAGCAATGTGGGAACAAGATAATTCTTTTGGAATATTGCAGGCAGATAATGGAGCTGCATGCATTCTATGCCTTGAAGAAGGTAACAAATATTCCATTCCCAATCACTTGTGAGAATTATTCATGCAGTCTGGCCTCCGCCAAAGAAGCAGATAATGAGCTTAAAAGCTATAACTTGGCAGAATCTTACTTAGCGCAGAAGCATTCTGATCCGCATGGAAAAATTGTGATGACACTTCCCCAGGCATCAGAGCCCCACCAATACCACATGGAAGACTTCTAGGAAGATTTATAGGATACCATGGAAGTCTGGGGCCAGCACTACATCAGGATGACCACAGGGATGATAGAAAGATTAAAGCTCTAGAGATTTTTGGTAGACTTCTCAGACACCGGCTCCACAGTAGATCCCTAGTACAAAGCAAAGGGGATTGATAAGTTGGCCCTCCCACCAGTGGACTGGGATGCCTAGGAGGGGCCCACTGTTTAAGAGTTCAATTAGAATGTGATCAAACACAGCCATACCTATTTTAAGAAGGTGTGCCCTGGGAGTGTCCACCGGGCTGCCCAGCTGATACCAAATCTAACCCTGGGGGCCGGGACTTCTTCACAGGGAGGAGATAAAGGAAAAGGAATAATGGAGACTCTTGCTATGCAAGAAATCCCCATAAAAGAGAAAATAAAGCAATTAGTGGTGGCCTCCCAACAAATGAGGGAGAATTTAATCACACGATTGGCTACTCCAGAACTCATGATCAGACCAATTCATCCTCCCTCCTCCCCTTCACTAGCGGCCTTGATGGTTAAGGCAACGGGGGTAGATCCAGAAGAAAAAGAAGTACTAAGGGATGCAGGGCCACCCTTAGTGACTAGGAGAAAGAAGAGGCTTAACCAAAAGCCCAAGGTAGAGCCGGAGCTGGGGATGCCCCAGATCCCACAAGTTGAGATCATTTCCTCCAACTCCCCGAAACTAGAGGGTGAACCAGAGGTTGCTGATGTCCTAGCCAATCCTCCCCTTTAGGATGAATTTGATGATGTTTTTTCAACCGATGAGTTTGGGAATTTACAGGGGGACATCGAGAAAATAGAGGCTGAAGTCCCAGCACAGGAAGAAGCTCCAGAACAAGAACCTGCGTGGGAGTAGGAAGAACAGATGGAGGAAGAGAAATAAATAGAACAAGAAATTGGCTCCAAGGTCCCAAAGATATAGGACACTGGAGTGGATCAACAAAGGAAAAGTGAACAAATGGCATTCGCTGGGGGAATCAGACCTACGGGAGCAACTGTAACCCCTACCACCGTGTTCCTAGTGCCACTCCTTGGAATGACATTTGGGCATGTAATCACTGCGGCCCAAACACTAAATCTTGGCCTGATACCTCCCCCATTACCTAAAGACGTACCAATGGAAGAGGAAACCCCAGCACAAGAGGCTAAGAAACAAGAGGAAGAAACCCCCGGGGCGGCCGAAGAATACCAAGACATAGCCACAGATACAAGTGACAGGGCGGAAGAAACAAATGTCACCGGGGAAAATGTTTCCAATCAATCAAAAGATACATGGAAGGAGCTGGGCGAGACCTGTACCACTGAAGAGGAGAAACAACAAGATGTCAGAGAAGAACCCAAGAAGAAAACTTTGGTGAATAAGCCACCCCTGCCGCCACAGTGGTTAGTCAAAACCAAGAAAAGGAAAGCTCCGCCGACTCCCAGAGCTCATCTCTCCTTGGTCAAGATGATGGCTCAGGCCCAGGACCCACCAAAGGCCAAGAAATTTGAGACGGTTCATACTCTTTGAACCGGGCTGGGCGGAGAAACAGTTGCAATGGTAGCAACACCTCCCCCAGACGCTGACGAAGCAACCACCGAGGCTGGATATTACAATATCACTGAGATATCACTGGGAAAGAGGGGAAAATAGGGTGAGGTAGACCTGTTGAAGGAGGCGGCTAAGGCAGTGGAGGCCTATTATGAAAAAGAGGCCCAAAGGCTCAAGGCTAATAATGAGAAAATTGCAAACCTCATGGGATTGCTAACTGAGCTGGCCTGACCTATCAGTGGTATTCCTCTAGAGGCCTCCACATCTGATGCACCACTACCACAAAGTGACATAGATTCATTACGGGCGATGAAGAAGAAGGCCCAAGCGATCGATGAATGGGTCACTCTGTAATTGGGAAACATCCAATGTTTCCTAGTGTCTACCCTCCCAGATTTATATGTGGCCCGTCATGTTTTGCATCAAGCCGAAACCACTATCAACATATGGGAGGGTGACATTGAAAATTATGAAGCATGGAAATTAGAATTTGAAGAACTCCTTGGCCTTGGGGAGGAGGTGGTTTCAGAGTCTAGAATTTTGGGGGAAGAGTAGTTTGATTTTGTGAGAACCCAACACTCCAGACTTGACCTCACATTTGGGGTAATTAAGCAACTGGTGGGGACTCTACAGGAGAAAATCAATGTAGTACAATATTATTTTAATTTATATAAGTCTTTTGTCACAAAGGTCTCTGGAGCTGACCCATTCAGCACTGATACTTGCACGCTAGAGGAATATGTCATGGGGAAGTTTGATGAGCTAATGGAATCAAGGTATCAATCCCTAGAGGGAGTAGATGGTGCCCAAATGACGAGAATAACTCGTATTGTACTCAGTGGTCATGATGCGGCAAAAATGGCCGATGAGTTTAAAGGGAATGTTCCAGACCTAGGGGAACAGATTGAGGTGGATAAGTACTGGTGGACTGGTCTTAAAGAAGTTGATGAAGATGGAATCTCCTGTCTCCTCCAGACCTTCAATGATAATAAGAAACAATAAAGATTCTCCAAAGACTAGAGAAAACCCAAGTATTTTTGTATTCTTTATTCTTTCAGAATGTAAGTTCCTGGATCCTGGAGTCCCAGATCCTATATTTTGTATTCTTTCAATGACTTGTGTCTCGGTCCCCAAGGGCCGAACGGTCACTTTCAAGCAATTAATAAAGGTTGTCAAACGTTGTCAAAAGGTAGATAGCTACATCAAAGCACGTCAGATTGACAAGGGGCTTTATGATAATTGATCTTCTTGAGGCACCACTTTAGATGTACACCTGGCGCATTGGAGACAGGGCACTGCATTTCCCATTTATGAGGCATGTAGCCTCGATCCCTGGGGATCATATTTCTTCCTTCTCCTTCTCGGCTCCCTTCTCGAGGTTGATTCTTCCACTCCCTTCTTCTTGTATTATTCTTTTGACATGTCAGACCTTCTTCATCTCGAGGTCTTTTGTAAAGTGGTGCAGGTAGTACCGGCCACTGGATAATATATTTTATGGCAAGATGAAAAATAGGGTTAGGGTTAGGGTTAGAAGAAAAATGTGTATAAATAGCAAGTTCGGATCTTTTCCAAGTGTCAGTGAAATTGATGATTTTGTAGTCCATAGTAATAGAGAAGCAGTATCTTCATTTCAGTTGCAGAGCTCAATGCTCCTTGGTCTTTAAAACTTTTAGCAGTTAGATGCTCCCTTGGAGCTACCATTGTACCACGCACCAGTGCTTGCTGGAAGGAATATTAATGAAAAAGAGAGAGTTCTTGCAATGATGTTGTTGGCACTTTGTCTTCTAAGTTAATGGTATTTTATGTTTAATGTTCTTCATGTCTTCTGCTCTGGTACTTTAAGTAGACTAATGACCTCCTTTCCCTTGCTACTAATCAAATATGAACTGATGGTTGTGTATTTCTTTGGTATTTAGTGTAGTATATCAGAGCATTATTGATGTATTGGATGTTTAAACATAACTATAGGTAGATGAAATACTTCTAACCTTGTAGGATCTTTTTCAATTTATTTGCTAAGTGTAAGATGCTTAGAGAAACCTCACCTTCTTGAATCCCCAGAGAGAATGAGTTGAAGAAACTAGCTATCCCCCTCAAAAATAGTCACATCTCCCAACTAACCCCCGCACCATCAAGACCCGACCCTCAGGTTCTTGGAGGCCCAGGGAATCTCATTTCCCTGGATAACCTTTGCAGGCGAAGTTGGCCGGTACCCCGGTACCCAGTGACAACTTACATCTGTTGGCGGACCCGATCACCAAAGTCCCATCAATAGCAACTTATTCTATCTGAATGATACTAACACCACTTGCTTAATGAATAGAAATGAAGACATATGGTTGTGGCACAAAATATTATGTCATGTGAATTTTGACAACATGATGAAAATAAGTAGAAGAAGAAGTGTAAGAGGCTTACTGATGATGACAAAGCCATAAAACATCATGTGCAAAAATTGTCAAAAAGGTAAAATGACAAAGTCTAGTTTCAAAAGTAAAACCCATACATCTAATGATATTCTAGAATTATTCCATACTGATTTATGTGGACCTATGAGGAAAAAGAGTTATTTTAGAGATAGATATTTTATTCTCTTTGTTTATGATTACTCTATAATGATGACAGTCATGTTTCTAAAAGAAAAATATGAAGCATTCAAGATGTTTAAATGGTATAAGGCTATGGTAGAAAAGCAAAGTGGTAAGGATCTAAAATGTTTAAGATCAGATAGAGGAGGAGAATTTATATCAGATGAATTCATTGATTTCTGTAATGAGCATGGTATAAAAAGATAGGTTTCTACACCAAGAACACCACAACAAAATGAGATTACTGAGAGAAGGAACAGATCAATAGTTGATTGTGCAAGAACACTGATGATAGAAAAGGACATCACCCAAATCTTTTGGAGGGAAGCTATCAGCACTGCTATTTATACACTTAGCAGAGTACAATTGAAGAAGGACACAAAGAAGATACCTTATGATCTATGGTATGGTAAAACACCCAATGTAAGTTACTTCAAAATATTTGGTAGTCAATGTTATGTCTTAAAGGATGATAGAAATTGAAAGCTTGACGCCAAAAGTGATGAAGGTATTTTTCTGGGGTATTCTACCAAGAGCAAAGCTTTTAATATCTAATCAAGGCTTCTAAAAAAATAGTTGAAAGTGCACATGTGAAGATTGATGAATTTGTAGAAAAGAATGAGTTGGAAAGCACAAAAGAACCAGAAGAATACAACAAGTTTGTATATTGTGAAGAACCCATAACTCTACCCGAGAAATAATGCTTAATTTTAGAACAATAAAATATTGTAACCGACGGTCAGAACGTTGTTACCAATGGTTAGGATAATGATCAAGATAATGTGCAAGGAAATGAAGATCAGGCTGATACATAAAGAGTTGTACCTGTACTTGCAAGATATGTAAGAAGGAACCATCTAGAGATCTAGATCATAGGAGATAAGAAGGCTGGTGCAATAATAAGAAGTAAGTCTTTAAACTCAAATTGTTTAATTTGTGAGTTTGAGCCAAAATTTGTCAATGTTGTAGTAGATAATGAAGAAAGGATAAGTGCTATGAATGATGAGATTGAGCAGATTAAGAAGAACAAAACATGGTCACTTGTGCCAAGACCAGATGACAAAAATGTCATCGGTAAAAAATGGATATTCAGGAATAAGCTGAACAAGAATGGAGAAGTCACAAGGAACAAAGAAAGACTAGTATGTAAGGGGTATGCACAAGAGGAAGGTATAGACTATGGAGAAACCTTTACACTCATTACTGGGATAGAAGGAGTAAGAATAATACTTGCTTATACTACATATAAAGGATTCAAAGTATATCAAATGGATTTAAAGTTAGCATTCCTAAATGGAATACTTGAAGAAGAGGTATACATTGAACAACCAGAAGGGTTTGTGGATCCAGACAAGAGAAACATGGTATGTAGACTTCACAAAGCCTTGTATGGATTAAAACAAGCTCCT
>MU223457.1:4103989-4115008 GCA_018584345.1 Thuja plicata | reverse complement strand
TCTATGTTTGGAGAGATCAAGTTCTTTCTTGGTCTATAAATCATTCAACAAAGTGAAGGTATTTTCATTACACAGTCCAAATACATCAAAGAGGTCCTGAAAATATTCAAGATGGAAGATTCCAAACTAGTTGGAACACCAATGGCTATTGGAAGTAAGTTGACAAAGGAGGACAAGATAATAGAGGTAAATTAGACTTTTTATAGATCAATGATTGGAAAACTCATGTATGTTGTACACACTAGACCAGATATTGCACATGCAGTAGGAATTGTTGCTAGATTTTCTGCTAACCCCAGGGAATCACATATGACTGGTGTGAAAAGAATTCTGAGATATCTGAAGAATACTGAGGAATTTAGCTTATGGTATAGAAGAGAAGAAAAATTTGAACTTAAGGTGTTTACCGACGCTGAATGGACTGGAAATATTGATGACCGGAAGAGCACAACTAGAGGAGCATTCTTTATGGGTGACAGACTTATCACATGGATTAGCAAGAAGCAAGGATGCATCTCATAGTTGACTGCAAAATCAGAATATGTTGTTGCTGCTGCAAACTGCTCAAATATTGCATGGATCAAATAGTTGCTAGAAGGTATGGATATGAAGATCTCAGAACCAGTGATTATCTATTGTGATAATACCAGTGCAATAAACATTTCCAAGAATCCGGTCATGCATTCTGAGACTAAACACATTGCAATCAAGTATCATTATTTAAGAGAACAAGTTCAAGAAAAAGAGGTGATACTTGAGTATGTGCAATCTAAAGAACAATTGGCTGATATCCTCACCAAGCCACTGCCCAAGGATAGATTTGAGTACCTAAGAAAGAGACTAGGGGTCAAACCCTTGTCTACCAGTCAGTAAAAGATTGAAGGCTGCATCAGCCTATATATTATCAGAATATCATTCATGTTGATGCAAGAAACAAGATGAAATTCAAAGCTACATCTATATATAGAAAGGTATATATTAGAACCAAGCACCAGATCATATTGATGTATTACTGATGGGTAAGGGAAATTCAAGGAATATATTATGGATCGAGAGAAAAGATCACTTGACATTAATGTCAGATATCTGTGAGATAATTGTTTGGCATTGTTGTCAAAGGGAGAGAAAGTTTCCAAATTATCACAATCTTCAGAAAAAGAAGAAATATTATCCATTATCATATTACTCCAACAAGGAGAGATCATATCCATAGGGAGAGTTGCTGACAAAAGACAGAGACATCAAAGAACAAGAATAGTCAAAAGAGAGATATTGACACAAGGGAAGGATGCAACACATCAGAACAAGAAACATAGAAAGCTGTAAGAATCAAATCTAAGCTATCACAAAGCTTACCAATAGTCATATATTTTTATCGGTTATCAAAACAAATTGTTTAGTAATCTGATGAATATCAATTGTTATATTTCATATTGTATTAGAAATAGTATAGTGTGATAATATAGTATGTTGCCATCAATGCCAAAGGGAGAGATTGATGACATGTAACTGATTGAATGTTTGATAATGTTAAGTTGAAGATGATGCAAGACATTAAATCAGTTAATGGTTTGTATTATCATTGATGTCAACTTAATCTAATCTGTACAGTCATGTACATAATGCCAAATACTTCAGAGAATCAATGGAATAAAGGTTATACTTTTAGCAATGCATAAAAGTCAAGTATTCACTAAGTGATAGACAACACCGACGGAGTGCACACCATCGGTAAAGGAAAACAACAAAAGTCATAGTGATACCTGACGAGCAGAAGATAGTGTTTCCCGATGAAGCAAAATCATAGGATGCCTGACAAGCTGAAAATAGAGTTACCTGACAAGTAAAATCTAATGATGCCCAAAGGATGGAGATCCTGAAGCCGACTTGAGTCACACCAATAGAACTGGCAGTTATCATCGACAACTAACTGTAGATTTGACAGACAGAATAGAGAGTTGAGAAAATGACAAAATATCTAGCAGGCAAAGCTTAAGGAAAGACTTAACTAGTTGTTTTATTTGTTTTATTTGACTAGAGTTAAGTGATTGATTTAAAGAAGATTTGTACAGTTGGAAAGAAGATAACTAGGAGATAAATCAGTAGTTATGCTTTAAATCAGATTAGTTGGATTTTTTTTCACGCCAAGAATCAACAATCAAGAATTAGGGAATATCATGTCTATATAAGAGACAAGCATAATTCATTTTTGTAATAACATACACAGGAAGAGGAGTGAATAGAAAGAGGATGCTGAAGAGAAATTGATGAAGAAGAACTTCATACAGTCCTGATCAATCAAGTTGAAGAAGAGGTAAAGAATTTTGTAGACATCGACGAACAGTGAAGCACAACATCACAGAGCAAAAAGTGTGGAGCACAAAGAATTAAATTGATACATTGATCAAAGAGGTAATGTACTTAAATAGATCTAAAAATTTGCAATTCAAGTTGCGTTAGAAACGGGTCATAGTGTTTCAGTTTAACCATTGAAGCATCAATTCTCTTAATAGAGTAGGACTTAACAGTCTTCTAAATATTGAGGTACATCCCAAGGAGTGCCAAAAAGGTTGATTCATGAAAGTAGCACTAGATTTTCCTAAAGCCTATTGAAAGTCTAAGAAGGAGGCTGATTCAGGGATGGTAGCAAACTGAGTTGCCCGATACTAAGTGACAACCTCCATGTATAAAATCCTTTAACAAGCTCACACCTAACAATGTGTTGGTAACCTTTAATAGGGTTGGCTCTTAATAGGGCTCACTTCAGAAGAGTGAAAATTTGGGGTACCGGTCCCAGTGGTTTTTCCCTTAACAGTGTTTCCACATTAAAATCCATGTGTTATGTGTGTATGGTTTATTACTTTACTATTTTACATTTCACATATGCATTTTTGGATTGATTGGTATACTCTGCGTATTTACTGAGTATCTATAAATAAGTTTTGCTACTTATCGGTTATCAAGGAGAATAAGGTCAAAAAAGGAAAACTGACAGACAGTTAATTATTATAAGAATTTCATGGCATGCATCTTGTAGGGACTTAATAATCTGAGATGTATGTGATTGGTGGTTAGTGATTAAAGGATAAATATTTGAGGCCACTGATTCACCCCCCCTCTTAGTTATTACTAATAGATATCCATTCTAGAAATCCTACGTACCTCGCCAATTCACAAAGAAATCCTTGAAGATGCTCTAAATGAATCCCGTGTCCCTAAGAATATCAACGCCACTCAATTCCAAGCTATGATCAGGAACTTAGCTGCACAAGAGCACCTTGTCTTCATTGATAAAGAATTTTGTGGTCCCAACCTTCATCATAATAAATCGCTCCACATCGAAGCCAAAATCTAGTCCACAAAAACAAAATGAGTCTTTATAGATGGTGGATCTAGTTTAAATTTGTGCAATTTGAAAATGATTCATAACATCGGTCTTTCTGAGGACCTCTTGGATGTAGACAAGTGAATCAAAATAAAGTCCTATGATGATAGAGAACAAGAAAGAAAGGGTTTGATCACACTACCCATACAAGTGGGCCCAACTTTGTTGAAACTATTTTCCATGTTCTGGATCTAGATCTACCCTACAATATCTTGCTGGGATGACCCTGGATACATGCTATCAAAGGTGTACCCTCTACTTCTCATCAATGTCTCAAGTTCCCACATCATGGTAGAGAAATCGTGATTCCTGGAGATCCTGATCCCTTTCAATACTACAAGAGACTGGTTCAGGAAAAAAATCCAACTACCACCCATTGAATGAGTTTGGCTGACATTTCAAAAAATAAACCTCTGTTCTGAGCACTTCCTCAGTTCCAGAAAACATATCGAAAACACCAGTTGATCAATCCAAAGGAAAGGAAAAGGTTACTGAAGACAAAGCCTCTAGATCTAAAGAAAAGACCACCTTTACAGATCAAGGCATGGGAGAATATAAATTTGAAAGTGATCTATGCATTGGACAACTCCCTTTGTCCCCGAAGACCTATGGAAGACCATCACCATTACCTCCCTCTAAAGACAAAGGGCTCATGTATTGCAAAACAACCACTTTTGAAAATTGGGGGTCCTTATCAGATGAACACATGGAATACAATGTCCTTGATTGGCTCTACAATGACAAAGAATAAAAAACCGTGACCTTCACTAAAGGAAAGTATATTAAGGTTACTCCCATTGTTGAAAGCATGGGGTATCATGGTACTGGTCTTGGTGCTAATGAAACTAGTAAGAAGAAAATTATAACAGCCAATGGCTATCCTCAAGGACATGGATTGGGTTCCATAGAAACTAAGACTAACTTTGCTAAGGATTATTGTTTAGCCACCTCAGATTCAGACACCGAAGAAGATTTATTCAAAATTCCTTTCCACTATGTTGAAGATGACCTTGATGACCTTAACCATATCTTCACTATCACTCAAGCTGACCTTTCATCCCCTTGTCTTCCCATCACAAACCCTAAACTAATTAACTGGGATCAACAAGATTCACCACCAACTTTGGCTATTTGTGATTCAGATGAGGTATTTTTAGCCCTCTTTGGACTTAAGAATCTCTGAGAATATGAACATCAAATCCACTACAGTGAGCAAGCCTACTTTAGTAGCCAGTTCAATTCTCTTAGTTGCAAAAATGACAAAAATAAAAATAAAAAAAATGAAAATACAAAAACATCCGCTGGTGAAAACCTCTTACAGGCACCTTCGGATGAAGAAAAAGATAAAATAAAGGATGCATACTCTAGTGAAAACCTTTTTGAGGTGCTAGAGGTGGGAGAATTTGTCCTGCTATTCATATCATCAGAACCAAAATTTTCCTCTATGATTATCAAAGACACTATCCCGATCAATCTGGGCACAGAAGCAGATCCACACATCAATTACATTGCAATTTATCTAAGTGATCAAGAAAAGAAAGACATGATGACATTCCTTGATAAAAATAAAATCAACTTTGCCTAGACCTACAAGGACATGGTCAGGCTCAATACAGATCTTGTCATGTACTATCTTGCTGTGGATCCCAATGTGAAACCTGTTAAACAAAAAATCTACAAGATGCATCCACAAGTCGCACTGGTAGTCAAAGTAGAGCTTCAAAATATGTTGGATGCTGAAGTAATAATACCTATAGACTATCCTAAATGGGTCTCCAATATTGTGCCAGTAGGAAAACCTGCTGGGGGTATTTGCATCTACACTGACTTTAGAGACCTAAATCTTGCATGTCCTAAGGATGACTTTCCACTCTTAAATATTGACATTATAGTGGATTTGACTACTGGGCATGAGATGTTGTACCTTATGGATGGATTCTCCGGTTACAATTAGATCAAGATAGCACCAGAAGATTAACACAAAACTATTTTCACAACACCTTGGGGTACCTTCTGTTATCAGGTTATGCCCTTTGGCCTTAAGAATGTTGGCGCCACATATCAGAGAATAATGACAACCATATTCCATGATCTCCTGCATGTCATCATGGAAGACTATGTGGATGATATTTTGGGTAAGTCCAAGACACGAGAATCATACATTCCTATCCTCACTACCATTTTTGAGCGATTGGAAAAGTATAAGCTCCGGCTAAATCCCAAGAAATGTGTCTTTGGAGTACAATCTGGTAAGCTATTGGAATACATTGTGTCATGAAATAGAATAGAAGTTGACCCAAAGAAATTAAAATCCATTCTAGAGATGCGACCTCCAAAAATATTAAAATAGTTGCTTAGCTTACAAGGAACTATAGTCCATCATGAGATTCATGTCACAGTTGGAAAATAAGGTGCATCCATTTTCTCATCTCTTGCACAAGAATATCAAATTCTAATGGGATTTCTTATGTAAAAATGCATTTGAGAAGCTAGAAGTCTATCTAGATAATCCACCTATATTAGTATGACCTGTTGCTAGCCATCCTCTAATTTTGTATATATCTGCTACAAAGGTTGCGTTGGGAGCCCTTCTAGCACAATTAGATGATACCAGCAAAGAGCGAGCAATTTATTATCTTAGCAGGACTCTTATTGGTTATGAATTGAATTATTCCCCATTGAGAAAGCATGTTTGGCTATTGTCTTCTGCACATAGAAACTATGACATTATATGCTCAATCATAAGATTCACCTTGTTACCAAAATTGATCCACTCAAATATCTCCTGTCACGTGCTTCTCTTACAGGTCATACAGTGAAATGGGTTATGATTCTTAGTGAATTTGACATTTTTTATGTGGATTGAAAAGCTACCAAAGGAAAAGTTATTGAAGATCAGTTAGCTAAAGCACCTATTGACGGTAAACATCCACTAATAATAGATTTTCCAGATGAATCAGTCCTCAATCTTGCTCCGAGCACCCCATGGAAAATTTATTTTGATGGATCCTTTACTCAGAAAGGATCAGGGGCATGAATCTTGTTTGTTACACCAAATGGGGATCTCATCCCTAAATCTTACAAATTACAATTTCCTTGTACAAACAATATTGCAGAATATGAAGCCCTTATACTTGGACTATGTTAGGCCATACAATGGAAGATTCTTACTTTTTTGGCACTAGGCAATTCACAATTGGTTATCAAACAAGTTATGATGAATATCAAACAAAGGATGATAAGTTGCTTCCCTATTTCCGTATAGTTGAAGACCTCAAACCACATTTCAATGAATTGGTCTTCCAACAAAATCCTTGCAAAAACAATAAAGCAATTGACACCATGGCTACTATCAGGTCCATGATCACCATTCCAGAACATAGTATACGGTGCAAGTTTCTCGTTGAGAATCTTACAGTCCCTGTTTGTGACAAAATGAATTTTGAAATTTTGTGTGAGATTGCTGATCCTAACTCCCCATGGTACCAAGAAGTATAATCCTACCTTCATGATGGACATACCTGACTTTCCTTAACTCCCAATCAAAGCAAAACCTTCATTTGTCACACTTCCCGATACACAATCCTCAGTGATACCCTTTTTCAAAATCATTTTGAAGGAACTCTTCTAAGGTGTCTGAATTTTGAAGAAGCACAAACATCCTTGGAGGAGGTACATCAAGGAATTTGTGGGGTTCACTCTAGTGGACTCACTTTTTCCAAGAATTTTTTACGCACTCAATTTTAATAGCCTACTATGGAACAAGATGCTTACAACTATGTGAAGAAATATGTGCCCTTTCAGTAGCATGACAATTTAATACATGATCCATCCCAATCCCTTCAGCCCACCATCACCCCTTGGCCTTTTTCCCACTGGGGTCTTGACCTTATTGGCCAAATTTTCCCTAGTTCTTCTAATGGCCATAAATACATCCTTGTCGCTACTGAGTACTTTACCAAGTGAGTCAAAGTTGTTCCTCTCACCTACACCATTGGAAAATAGATCTCGAAGTTCATTTTGAACTATCTTATTTGTCACTATGGCATTCCTCAAGACATCGTTACTGATAATGAAGGACCTTTCAAAAATAAGGATGTCACAGATCTATGTAGGAAATTCACCATTACTCACCATACCTCTTCCAAGTACTTTCCGCAAGGCAACAGTCAAGCAACGGCTACAAATAAAACCATCCTTAAAATCCTCAAGAAAACAATCGATGAAGTTGGTCGTGATTGGAACCTTCACCTCAATCCTGCCCTTTGGGCCTACCAAACCTCCACTAGAGCCACCCCCTTTTCCCTTGTTTACAACATCGAGGCTATTCTACCCATCGAAATTGGGCTCCCTTCCCTCAGAATTTCTCTTAAGAATCTATTGTCCAAAGAAGAATATAGAGTTTCCCACTTGCAAGAGCTAGAAATCCTTGATGAGAGATGCCTCAGTGCCCTAAACCACCTTGGCATGTATCAAAATTGCCTTCACCTCCAGTTCAACAAAAGGATTAAACCTCATCAATTTGAGGTTGGTGATCTTGTCCTGCAACACGATATGAAGAACCTCCAGAACGATGACAAGAAAGGAAAATTTGAACCTAATTGGTTGGGGCCCTTCATCATCATAACAAAGTATGGGTCCGATGCTTATTAGATTTCTTCACTAGAGGGAGATCTGATCCCTGATCCTGTAAATATTGTACATCTCAAATTCTTCTATGCTTGATCCTTCAATAGTCCATTATACAGCGAAAAACTATCAAAATCCAAAAAAATCAGAAATGCAAAAAATCCAAAAACACCAAAAAAGGAAACAAATAAAAAAAAATCAAAAAGCATAAAAAATATTAAAGCTTGAAAAAGTATCAAAAAAGAAAAAAAGAAAAGAAAAAGAGAAAGAGAAATAAAATCGTCCATCTGTGAAAACCACTTCGGTGGTGCAATAGATAAGTACCATGGTGAAAAACTGTTTCAAGCACCATGTGCAGTCAGATCCACCATCTTTTTCCACCATCTTTCATACAGCCTCCATCACCTTCCATAATAAATTCAATACCCATATCTGTGTAGGTAGTCCCCTGATCATTTCCCACTTTCACAATAACATCATATTCCCACATGAATGAGCTTACCCCATCAACATTGAGCTTTATTCTAGACACATTGACTGCAAACATTTCCAACAGATTAGTAGACCAATTGACTTTCCTCATTTTGTTCTATTCACAAGCAATTGCCAGCAAATTCCCTTTTCACTCAATCAATATTTTTCCCATTAGGATGCATCCTTCCGGTGTCATCTATTCTATCAATTCTCACATAAAAATTGTTCATGGCAAGAACTTTTGGACTGAATGACTGCTTGGTCAGGATGCCTTTTTGTTGATTTTATCTTGTGTTTCAATGGGGCCTTCTCGTGACAACCTTGATCTTTCATATCTTGGTTCATTATGGTGAGTACATATTGGAATACGTGTCATTTGTGGTATGATCTTCTTGTTATAGATTGTTATTATATTTATCTATGATATTCAGTTATGACTATGTATGCCTCACTAGGGGAAAGATTCATGCATCTCAAATCCATAAAAAGATTGGGATTTATTGTGTCTCCTCATGAGAAGAATTTCATAGGTCTCATCATAGCTGATATCTTGCCTTCTTGTTCCTAACAACCTATTTGTCTGAGAGTCTAGTCCACACAAAGAAACCATGTCACTTGTGTTTTCTAGCACATCGTGCATAACTCCTTTTGCAAAATCAAACTAGGGTGTGCTCTCCAACATTAACACAATATAAATCCCAATGTCATCATGTAGTTAGGATTGCATTTTAGCTAGGTCATATTGTACTTTGCATTTTTCTCTTGGTAAGGTTTCTATTTATTCCCCCTATCCAACTACCTAGGTGATTTTATTAGACCTATTTGATACACACAAAAATAGTGTCCTCATATGTCCCATTTTGCATTCATTCATTAGGTTAATTTACTATTCACTAAATCCATTCATTAATCATTACTCATTTAAGTTGCATTGTTACTTCATTCATTACTCATTAATCATTATAGTTACATATAGTTACATTCATTAATTATCCATTTCATTTATCATTATAGTTGCATTAAATCATTCATTTTAGTTCATTCATTTTAAGTCCATTCATTATACATTTACATATTTTCCATATACCATCACATTGCATCATTAAACATAATACACATCCATCTATAAGCATTTCACATATATCATATGCATCTCATCTCTACATCACAAATAGTTCAACATAAGTATATACATTTATCTCATCCTGCATATCAGTCATAAACATCATATAGACATATAAAATCATAACACATCATATCCATCCTGCATAAACATCACATAAAATCATGTCATAACATCATCATCATTAATGTCCATGTATATATAGAGTCCATCATACTTCAGTATCTCAAAATTTCATACAAAAATGTGTATAAAAAATAGTCTGATAAGAGTCATCATGGTGGTTTTGATGGCCCCACACCCTTGCTATGACGGGGTGGTAACCCCATTGATCCCTGGGAATCACGACCTGTACTCCAGGATGAATATCTCTCTGAGTATGGTGGATCTCACTCTGCCTCCAGCATGACCCTATGATATAAGGACATGTAATACATGGCCTCCCGTCCTCTCCTGCCACCATCCCTTTATGTTGCAAATGCATTTGCTAGCACTTGTCCCAAACCTGTAGTTGTGCCTACATCACGAGCAATATCTCGCTCAACCTTGTAGCCCTCTGCTCATATCTACATAGCATCTCACTATGTTGTCAAAGCTATTATCTATGTTGACATGGCTGCCAACTTCTCCCCTATACCCTCCTCCTATCCACCCATCCCAAACTCTCCATTGTCCACTTGTGCCTGCAAGTGATCTAATGCACTTTGTGCACCATCTCCTTGAGTTGTCTCTGATACTAGATCTCCCTATACTCAGGTTAGCTCCATCTATAGACTGCTGGCTATAGCATGGGAGGTGGCCAATAGTCCCTATAACCTCAAGATCTCTGCCTGTGCGCTATTCTTGGTCACCTGAGATATAGCCGGTAACCCCTATACTCTCTCAAGCTCAGTCTGTAGACTGTCCCACTTTGCCACTACCATTTCATGAACATCTTGGGCTATGTGTCCAGCTGGTGGCCCCTTGTCCCTATCCTGGTGGCCCCTGTACCTATGGCCCCTATCCCTGTGCTTATCCCTGTATATCTGGGACCACCGGTGGCTGCCTCCCTATAGATATCTCTACATGTCCCCATCACCTCTGAGATGCTACTATTGGCTAGACTCTCCTACCCCCAGCCCCTCGTCCATCTCCTCCCTCCTCATCACCATCATCTCCATCCTGTCCTACTCCATCCTCTCCCTGCCCAGGCTACTCATTTGCTTGTACCACACTAGGAACTATATATTTGATAGGCGTTTGGGCAGCCCACCACTGTGCATATGCTAGAATGACTCCAACAACATGTAGTGACTCTTGTGCTCTGATCCATGTCACTCCTATCATGCCCATCCATGATGCCCAAGCTCCCCGTAAATCAACCCCCATCCCCCAGATGATGCCTGCCTCTTGAGTCACCAATGGATGT
>MU223457.1:4089777-4103840 GCA_018584345.1 Thuja plicata | reverse complement strand
CCTATCCCGCTATGGGACCTGATGGCCCCATGTCTCACACCCTGCATGGGGTACCCATTGAATATCCCCCATCTCATCTAGTCTCCTCGGCCAGTATCCAACCAAGTCTATAGAATTGTAGCTAATTGATGGCCTATATCTGTAGGCAAATGGCTCATAAGCCTCCTTGGTCTCATGTGTGCGAATCATGTGTATGATAGCTATATGATCCCAAGCCCATACCAGTAACAAAGTGCATCCCGGTCTTAGTGACCTACCCTTACAGTAGGTGCACATGTGCAGATCATAGTATAACTGACCAAGGATCATGTACACCTAATAATACTATTGTCCCTCCTCCACCATGCTGCTTAAAACTTGTACCCAACACATAGGGAATCCCTTCCTTACATGGTCTGGCATCATCCGCCCTCCAATCAGCCCTACCAAATAAATCACCACCCGTCGCAACCGTGGCCATGCCGCCATCGCCCCAGCCTATGAAATCCACTGTCATGAAGTCAGAATGTCTATGTACCTCCTCCAAAAGGCCATCTCCATGTGTGGCTCTGACCCCTCGAAGCGGTACTCAGGAATTAGCCTCTACACCAGCACTTTGTAAATCCTCCACACATCATGTAGAATAATAGTAGCTTCCCCTGCGGGGAAGTGAAAATTCAAAGTAGTACTATGCCACCTCTTAATCAATGCCAACATGAGTGCATTATAGACTCTCAAATGGGGCCAGAGGTGTACATGCTCCAACTCACAGAAGGTCACTATCCCCCACTCCTCTTTAGTTAGCTCCTGCTCTAGCGCCATCATCGCTGGAAAGCACTCCCTCACCCAAAAGGTAATCGTATCCACCTGCATACACCCAATACCTATGTGAGATCTCAGATAGCACTCTTTCTTGATCATGGGCATCAAAAAATTCCCCCGGCTCAATCTGGGACATCGAAAAATGCCCCTAAATCCCTTCCCCCTTTTTTCTTCTATTCCTGAGTCAATTGATGGAGATGTTAGTTTGCCCGCACAGATGACGGTTCTTCACTTCTGCCAATCTGTGGAGAGGACAGTTTAGGCCACAACCTCTTTTTTACGCAAACGATGAAACCTTCTTCATCATCTTTGTTCCCCTTTTCCCTCCCCTCCTGCCCTCACAGATAGTGATTGTGTGATCTCCATCTGCATAGACGTTGATCACCGATGACCGTTTGCAAAGATGACAGTCAGGCGACCGCCATTTGCATTGTGGGCCAGTTTTGGGCGCATTTTGGGTGCAATAAATGCAAAATAAAAATTTCAAAACGTAAAGGAAAAAGTGGTCTTCGACTACTCACCGGTGGTTCTGTGTCTGTGGGCTACTAGTAGGTCCTAACTCGCTCCCCAAGCTGCGCACGCTCTCAAACTGTCGCCATCTCTTCTCTCTTCTTCTATCTTTTTTGCTCTTCGTGAATGAAAATGACTTCTCTTTGGGCCCCGATGGGCTATTTATAGCCCTTTGGACCCTATTTCGTTCGTGCTTCTCCTCGTTTCCCGCTCTAGTCCCTATTTTTCCTTCATTTCTTTTGTCACGCCATGCAATTGGTATTCTTTCCCCCTCTTCCTGCCTTTTTAGAGAAAATTTTATTAAATTTTTTTATTTCTTCCTATTATTTTCTTGAGGGGGCACACTCCTCTACCCTCGTCGCCATAGGTTTTCCTAATCTTTCTAGGGCATCTTATTTTCTTTTCTTTGACGTGACGCCACATCCGACACCGCATCAAATATGGAAAAATGTAGACGTCTAAAATCATCCTTATATTAATTTAATTAATATTCTCATAACATTATAATTAATTATATATTTGTTATATTCTTCTATTTATCTATTTAATTAACTTATTTAATTAAAAATATTTCACCTTCATAATATTTAAATCTTAATTTAAGTATTATTGCCCCTTTTAATGTATTAAATCTTATTTATATACATTTCCTTCATTTATCCCTTTTAAATAAATTTATAATTTATTTATTCCTCCACATGACTTAATTCTACTAAACTACAATTAGTCTAAATTTAATTTGGATTAAACTAATTTGAACCTAGATCCTATCTTACCTCACATCACTCTCACCAAATAGACCTACTCACTAATTAACTAAGGTTAATTAGGCTAATTTCTTGTTTCCTACACATATTAGTCCTAATTATTTTCTCACACGTGTGTGAGCAAATTTCCAAAAATTGACTTTTCCAAATAATTCTAATTGGGTGCCAACAAGGTTTCTTACAACCTTGATGACACTTTCTAAAAGTGTTTTATTGGACAAAAACTCTTACACCTCTTACAAGATCCTTCACATGTGTACTTTAAGTATACCTTGACCTTTCACATCACAAATTGCTCACACATGTGAGAAAATTTGGACTCTTACATGGCTTATGTGTCCCTCATGTGGCACCTATGTGGATGCCACATGAGCTCCACCTCATCCAATCCCTCTCTCTCCTCCAAAAAATCTAATAGAGGCCATTGCCAAGAGCAAATCATCTCCCTTTTATGCATTGTTATCATGCTAGTTTAGTTTTTGAATTCTTAGCTAATAATTCATGTTTCCATGCTTTTAGTTCATTTAGAAATCACATCTTAGGCTTAATCATGGAATGAATCTAGTTTATTTGAATATTGCACATCATCTTAGCTTAGTTGTTGAATCTTTATCTTACTTTAGTTCTTGCATTTTCATCATTGTAAGAGCTTGAGACAAGTTCTCAATACTTATTTCTTGAGTTCTTCACTCATTCTAGTTATTTAGCTTGAATTCTTGATCATTAAAGTGAGATTTTAATATTGTGTTGGGAGAGCACACCCACATAATTCTCTAAAAGAAAATAAACAAGGCATTGGGTGCCCTTGTTTAGCTCATTGTAGGTTGTGATGGAATTCGTTGTTTTAGAGTATGTTTAGATATGTTAGTATATTTTAATGATTTATATCTCTAACATTTGCATGTTTGAGCGTGCTCCCAATAGGTAGGTTTCCAGTACATACACCAACTGAATATCAATCTTCTGATTCTCAATGACCTTTGCCAACTTATAAGCCTTCATTTCCCAGATCTTAACTATCAAGTGGTTAGACTTCTTCTAAGAGAACATAGCTCTCATACCAATTATTGGAAGTCTAATATGAGAAAGTAGTAACTGAGAGAAGGGGGGGTGAATTAGATCTTTAAAACCTCTATGAATTCTAAACAAACTGATTCAATGATATATTTATAAACATAAAATTAAATGTTGTAACGATCTAAAATCTAATCATGAACACATATCACAAAAATTTTGGTAACCCATAAACCCTTGAGGGTAAAACTGGGGTAGAGATGACACGCACAAATCTTCATTACTATAGTAATAAAGTGTTCCTGTTGGGGCTACAAATTTTTGATCACTTCTGATGATCTACCCTATGAGGGGTCTAGTCTGTTAAGAGATTTTAGACTTATACAATCTACCTTGTTAAAGGATTTGAAACTTACAACAAAGTAAGCACTCGGTTAAGAGATTTACAAAGGCCTGTTAGGACCACTCTATTAAGAGATTTACCCTGATTCACTTGCTAGAATGTATCAGTACCCGATCTTTTGATCTACACTACAAATGATGATAACAAATCTCCTCTTTCTAACTCTTAACTGATCTCTCAATATGATTTATCTCTATTCTACCCTTCACTTCTTTGTTCGGTCACTTTGTTTGATTAATGCTTTAGATATGCAAAATATGCATATACTTCTGATCTCTTCTTTACACATTTGCATATACTCACATGCAAAGATTAGGGTTTGAAGCATCCCATATATAGATTAGTGATGAAACATCCAGATCAAGATCAAAGATCTAGATTCATCACCTTTTTCCGCTTAGGCATCCCTAATTTAGATTGGTTGCATGGCTTGAATAGAGATCCATGATCATAAAAATAACGTGTAACTAATGCATTAAATCTCAGTGCATGATCATTAAATGCTTCATAGAAGTTGACCAAAATGGTTTACCTTGGTGTTTGTGCCATTCCAAACACATATACAAAATATTTCTTACTCAACATAGGTAAAAACTAGTGCTTGGTCAATATTGTCTCGCTTGGCACTAACTCTTTTATGCAACTCGACAATCATTCTGCTCAACATCTATTGAGTACTCGGTGACCTCTAACTTTGGTCGATAGTAACTACTGTTAGAGTAAAAAGGAATTTTCACTTATTAATTAAATTATTATTGATTTAATAATCAAGTCACATTTTTATCTCTATTTGATTTAAGCTAAACTTTAGGCATGCAATAATTAATTCTTTATTAATTATTCATGCAACCTAGGTTGCTCCACCCTTCTTAGGGTTTTGATCTCCTTTATTAGGATTGATCAATTTGTAATTATCAATTCTTTGGTAATTCTATTTTCCATTATTATTGAATCAATTGATGATGTTTCCTTTTCCACAGATCTGTTGTTTCTAGCCTCCATAGCTTTTGCTTCTCTCTTTCTGTGATAGGTGTTTGCATGTAGGTGATTCTTGGGAGCTGCAGGGTTAATAGTTTTTCTTCAACTCCAATACGGTATTAGAGCTCTACCCTTTCATGCCCATGTTCTCTTCATGAGATTTTTTTGGCCTTGTTCTTTAAATTTGTATTTTTGAGAGGTTTTTATCTCAAATTTTAGTGGATTTTTGGAGGATTTAATTTCTGGAGCACTTTGGGAAAAAACTGGCATCTGGCTTGTGTTTGGAAGGCCCAAAAACCCCTATTTTCATATAAGCCACGTCCAATTTGGACACAGTTGAAATTTGGGTCCTCTTTTTTGAATGCACGACCCTTGGCACACTTTTTGAGGAAAAAAATGCCTCACTTTTGACACCACCTCAGTTTCCATGCCGATGATGTCAGCAGTCATAGGTGTGAGATGTGGGTTAAATTTGACGTCCACCAACCCATCATAAAGCTTGCCCTTTTTTTTCATAATGAGCACTTAGAGGTTTTTTGCTCATATCTTGAGCATACGGTATCATTTTTTGGCAAACAAGATATTGTTGGAAAGCTGGTTCTGAGCCCAACCTAATTTTTTAGGTTTGGATTTCTGATTTTTTTTTGTCTTGGAGTACTTTTTCTAGTCAAAGTTAGGGTTCCTTTTTGCACTCCAGGAGGCATATCTTGCTCATTCAAACTCTATTTTTTGACTTCCGCATGGCGTTGGAAAGATGATTAAGTGCTCTATCTTATTTCATGGGTCTCACACAAAGATTATGATCCAGGTATTTTTATTTAGGTTTTTGCATTTTTGCAATCTGGTTGATATCTTGGATGTTTCAGGTCGTGGGATCATTTTTCATGCATCAGATGACTTACTTTTAGTTGTTATTCATGTTTCTACAACTTTATATCATTCTTGGATATTGTAGACATCTATTTTTGTCGTATTTATTTTTTGCAAACGCACTGAAATAAAGTGCCATCTGATGCATGCTTGGGATCTTAGACTTTTTTTCTTGATTGTACTTGCACTATACTATAAAGTGTCATGGGGGGGTTGACATTTTCTTTCTTTGTCATCGACCTTTGTCAAGTGAGTGGTCCTTCCATGATATTAGCCTGATGATGTGTGTCAAGAGAGTGATCCTTCAATGAAACCATCCTTTATATGTGTTTGTACATTCTTCATCATGCATTTATTCATGGAAGTATGATTTAGTGTACCTGTCATGCCTCTCCCTGGTCAGCATTATGGGGGGGCTATCTCCTGTTGGTTCTAATGCTTCCTTGGTTCTATTGAGTGATCTATGTATTCAATATTTGTTCCTATGTACTAGGCAGATGCAGTGGCTGGGTACCTATGAATTTCGGTGAGATGAATCATATACCATATGGACACTTTTTCATTCCTATTTTGGAGGCATCCTTCTATCTTTGATTGATCAGATCTTCAGGCTTTATTTACAGTCTTCTCTACCTGATCATATTCTATTACATTGGAGGTTCCAATAGTTATTCTTCAACAATGTTTGCAACTTTATACTACAGAGGTGTTCTACATGTTCTTCCTTTGTTCCTCTTCCTCTGGGACATTCTTTAGTTGGAGGCTTCTTCAATCCTTCACTAGTCTTCATCTCTTTTCAGAGAGAGGTTTTTCCCACTGGGTTTTCTCCTTTTTCTCCTCTTTACAGAGTTTTTTTTTGTACTTGGGTACTTGAACATGCCTTGTTGTTGGGACTCATTTATTTCTTTTAGTAGTTGTTTCTAGGTTTTTAGCTTATCCCTAAGTTTATCTTAAGGGGGGGGGGGGGTAGAGTAAANGGGACTCATTTATTTCTTTTAGTAGTTGTTTCTAGGTTTTTAGCTTATCCCTAAGTTTATCTTAAGGGGGGGGGGGGTTAGAGTAAAAAGGTATTTACACTTATTAATTAAATTATTATTGATTTAATTATTAAGTCACATTTTTATCTCTAGTTCACTTAAGCTAAACTTTAGGCATGCAATAATTATTTTTTTATTAATTATTCATGCAACCTAGGTTTCTCCACCATCACCTTTTTATCTCTAGTTCACTTAAGCTAAACTTTAGGCATGCAATAATTAAATTTTAATTAATTATTCATGCAACTTAGGTTTCTCTACCCTTCTTAGGGTTTTGATCTCCTTTATTAGGATTGATCACTTTGTAATTATCAATTCTTTGGTAATTCTATTTTCCTTTATTATTGAATCAATTGAGGATGTTTCCTCTTCCACAAATCTGGAGTTTCTGGCCTCTATAGCTTTTGCTTCTCTCTTTTTGTAACAGAGTTTGCATGCAGGTGAATCTTGGGAGTTGTAGGGTTGATATTTTTTCATCAAATATAATAACTACTGCTTGGTATCAACCTTAGTGGGATGGCTCAGTCACAGTGATGACCGACCAACCTACCTTGATTATGACTAATTGTGTGACACTAATAGACAAAAAAACTTAGAGATCAACATATGTTCGATGTTACTATAAAATAAATAATAGCCTTAGATCTCTTCTCATGCATGTATCTCATCCCAATCAAATTTTGGAACTTCTTGGTAACATATTTCCAATCTCATTTCAATTGATTTAGTTGCCTTACTACTTACATTAAAATAAAATATGACAAATGATTCATTGGCCTGCTTCATTTCGTATTGCCTACTCTTACAAGAATTGAGAATAAATAGGTGTGTTTGGCTACATAATGTTGTAACATGCCTATATGGATCAATTATACATATATTTGGGACATATATAATATTGTATCCCTATATAGATTTTCTCTACATACAAATTTTTATTACTGATATATAAAATTGTATGCATATATGAATTTTTATATATTCATTAGATTCATAAAACTGTGTATATATTATATGCTATTATCATGACATTACCCTTTATAATAATGAATTGATATAATTATATTTTGTAATGATGGATTGATGGATTAATACACCAATGCATGTTTATCCTCATTCATATAATCATATATTTGATTCTTGAACTAGTCATCCTATGATTTTTATATGACTCATTCTCTTATTTCTAAACTGGGTGATCACACAATAGTGTGTCCCACTTTTCCCCATGAAGAAAATGTGTGAATAAAATCCGCACATGCTAAGATCCTTCACACAAATAGGGGTATTCACATGAACTACTCATAGGACTTCAAGCGAACCTAGTGATGTAACCTAGTTCGCACAAAGTACCACATTCATGAGAAAATAGTGAAGTTGGTAGGTTCGCACAAATGGGGTCTTCATATGAAGTACATTTCCACCAAATTTTTTATATAAAATTCTGACGTGACAATTAACCTTTTACTTTCTACTATTTATCTAGGGACCACAAAAGTTGCAGCGAACACCCTAGCTGGAGGAGCTTGTTAGAGGTGACATTTGAGCTATTTTGGTGTGGAGGTTGACATTCGTTGATACTAGGTGCACTAATTTGTTCACTTTTATTTATTTATTTATGTTTTTAAATTATTTATAGTTAGTTATTAGAATATAATATTATTCAAGTATATTTTCATTTTCTATAATTTTAATTATATTTTATTAAAAAAATGAGATATTTATCAAAAAATCCTAGAATTTTTTAGAAAACTATTAGAAAACCTTTGAAATATTTTGAAAATGATTAGAAAACTTTAGAAAAACTTAAAATTTATTTACTTAGGTACATACATGTTTTTTTTTTGTAGTTTTTAATTATTGGTTATATGTATTTTAAGAAAATTTGAAAAAAATATAAAAACTTTAGAAAATGTTTAAACAAACTTAGGTGTTTTTATTTCCTTAACGTGCACACACACACATACACACACACACTCTCTCTCTCTCTCTCTCTCTCTCTCTCTCTCTCACACACACACACACACACACACACACACACTCACTCACTCACAATTGAATGTGNCACACACACACACACACACACACACTCTCTCTCTCTCTCTCTCTCTCTCTCTCTCTCTCACACACACACACACACACACACACACACACTCACTCACTCACAATTGAATGTGCATGCACAAATTCTCCCCCCCTCTCTCTCAATCCCCTTTTTATATTTCCTTAAATACATAAAAAATAGTTTATGGATGTATACATAATTTATGTTATGATTTATCTCATTTACAATCCAATATAGGTAATATGTACATGTTATTTTCAATCTAATTTAGGTGATGTGCATCTTAATATTATTAAATAAATTAAATTGTAATCATTTAGAATTGTACTTGTATGTTAGATTTGAACATTAGTTTATAGTTAAAGGCATGGTTTTATATCAATTTTGTTTGCATTTTACATGCACATAATGTACTTAAATTTTTTTTAACAAAACCTGTTACCCCTAGATGGCCCGTCGTCATGATGATGCACCTTATGGTGACACACCTCATGATGAGCCTATTGTTCCTGACATCGCTACTATTTTCCAGTACACCGATGTTGAGATGAGGAGGTTGAGATATTCCATACATAAATATGGTGGGGTGTACAAAGATATATGCACCATTGTTTGTTGAGTATCAAGCATCTGAGCACTTGAGAACACATACTGCGTATAATCTACAAATTGTTACTGAGATTTTCCAGACATTGAGAGCAAAGATCTTAGATGATGTATCCTTGGAAATGGTCCAAATCCATATTTTTAAGGGCATCATCAAACGAGAGGTATTCCCATATTATGAGGGGAAGGAAAAGGTGAGGTCCTATTAGGTGACATGATGCATTGATCTAGAGATATCCTCTCTCATTTACCCATGTTTCCTTGCCGCACATGATTGTTATTCTAATAATGACTATATTCCATTATATTTCTCACAACAATTGTACGCTGAGGTATTTTTGGGCCTCAACATCAACTACTTGGATATTCCTTCTTATTTTGATTAGGGGCATGGTATAGTTGTTGATTTTGATCAATACCATGGGGATGATCAAGTTGCACCAGCTCATAAACAGTTGGTCAGGTAAAAGTTTTTGGTCATAGCACCATCTATGACACCTAATATAGATAGAGTTCTTATTTCTTCCTAGAGAGAAGAAATTGATAGGATTAGTGATATTACATCTAAAACCACCACTATTACATTAGATATAATCAACATATACATTTTGAGTAGACCCCAAGCAAGATCATCTTCAGAGGTGTCATCCAGTGCAGGGAGCGATTTTGAGCTGTATAGAAATGTTGGCCTTCCCACCCCATAGGATTTTTGAGCTCTTGCAGGATCTCAGAATTAGACTGAGATGCCATGTGATTTTCTCAAGGACCTTCTAAAAGCATGTTCATTTATTGCATCGAGCCTTCAGATACCAATATAGGGTGTTAAAGATTTTATTAGTCTCATAGCCTATAGTTCCACTGACCCAGACCACTCTGGGTCATATGTGTTGGAAATGAGATAAGTAACAAAGAGGGGAGGGGTGAATCAGTTACTTCAAAACAAATCCCTTGTCCCTTAGATGTATTAAAAACTATAACATCGTTACTCAGTTAATTAAGATATTATTCTGTAACTTGGGTGTTAAAAGTAATCTTTATGATATCCAATGCAATTATACTTTATTGATTAAGTGCAGAAACATAAAGCATGAAACAAATAACATATACATAGGTGACACAAAGATTTAACATGGAAACCCAATATGGGAAAAATCACCAATGTAACTAGTTACTATTTTTCACTCTTCTAAAGTGATCCCTATTAGGAGCCAACCCTGTTAATGGTTACAAAACACACTGTTAGGTGTGACCCTGTTAGATGATTTAAATCACCCTGTAAGGAGCGGCCTTGTTAGAGGTCTTCAACACTTCAACATAGAAATTATACCTTGTGAGAGGATTTACAAAATATTGTTAAGTCTACTCTGTTAAGAGATTTGAGATCACTCCTACAATTGTTAGAAAGGTAAATGAATTGACCTGTATATGTAAGAAACTATCTTTGCTGATTCAGATCTCTATTCTGATTATAACTAGATCCTTGCTAATCAAATATTCTATTGAATCTTTGAGTGTTATATACTCAATCAGAATCCCATCTGATTTTACTTTCACTCTTCATATCACAGAGTTTCACACTTCTGATTCTCTTCCACTTTTGCACACTTACTTGCTCACATTCAATCCAAACTTGTCCTTTCATATATATGATAAGCCTTATCAAGTCGGATTGAATATACTTCTAAATAAGTAATAAATCACAATTCAGTAAGTCTTGAATATAACCAATTAATTATATAATGTAAACCACCGTTAGTCGACTGGATCTAAATAATCAACTTGGTTAACAATGACTTCCTTTGATGCCTGACCATGACTGAAATGCCCAAGTGACTCGGTCAACATTGAAAAACTCTTTTCATTCACTAAGTGTGCTCGGTCTAAATGTAGACATTTGTGTAACATCACTACATAAGTATAAATACATGTGTAACATTAATGACAATACACAATTGAATAATTGTCTTCAAAAATATGCAACACTCACATTACTATGCCCAAAATGACCCACCAACAGATCACTCTGTAGCTATAGAGGAGATACAAGCTGACCAAGTCCATATCACACTTGAGGGCCAAGAGGCATTTGAGAAATATTTTTATGGGTTGAGTTAGATGGGTCAGATGGGGAATATGGATATGCTACTGCAGCCAGACTCTAAACCACTCCCCTCTTAGATACACAATCCCCTACACTCCTCATTACTAGAGAGGGTTGGGACCATAGATAGCAGTGCATGTGATGCCGCTTCCATTAAGGATATGATGGTAGCTGATGATCCTCCTACACTTGAAACACATGTATTTAATTTGATTTATTTTAACATCACTCCACACTTATTCAATTTTTAGTTTATATTGTATACGTTTCAATTATTTGTAGTCATGTGTACTAATGGGTATGTATAACTTTTTTTAGGCACAACTAGCTCACATTACCCCTAGCCTGGGGTCAGAGCATGTGCGTAGGAGAGATTTAGTTGATATGACACCTTCTAGTGGGTAGGTGAGTTTTAAATACTTAAACATGTGTGTATGTATGTAAATTTATATGTTTATATACATGTTGTATGCGTACATGTTATTTTTACTTGTAAAATTTACATGATTATATATTTATATAACCAGTTGTTGTACTAAATTTGCAAGGGTCAGTCGCAACACAATTGTTGGAGCAGGACACTCAGTTAGAGGGTCACTTAGTTTGTATGTGTCATGATGACCTAGCTTAGGATGTTGCATTTCTGATTCTAGTAGACCTATAGATATAATTATTATATGTTTTACATTTGTGTTTATGATTTGACATATATTTATATACTCCAGACCTAGACATAGATAATTTATTTGTTTATGCTTGACATCTAGATAAATGCTTATTAATGTGTTGTTTATATTTGATTAGATGTTTATTTACATGCGATTACCTAGATATAATTTATATGTATTTATTTGTATATATGATGTGTAAATCTAGATGTTTTACACGTGTTTATTATGAGATCAAGAAATACATGTGTTTATGATTTTTGACATGTGTAATTAATACATAAATTAGTGATGTTTTACATGTGTAAATGTATAGATATGTATAACATGTTCTACTTATTTTAGCGATGGTTTACATGTGTTTATCTAGATATAAAATTACATGTGTTTATTTGTATATTTGATGTTTATCTACATGTTTTAGTGATGTTTTATATGTGTTATGTTTGTATATATGATGTTTACTTAGATGTTTTACATGCATTTATGAAGATTCACGTGTTTAAATATCAATACATAAATTAGTCAATAAATCACATACTTTATGTCAAATAATACATCCCCTTAATTAATCAAAACATAAATACATCAATTTAATACATCCCCTTAAGACACATGAATACATCAATTTAATACACCCCCTTAAGGCATATAAACATAAATACATCAATGTAATACATCTATTTAGATTGTTTAAGGTCATTTAGGAAATTTAATTATCTCTAATTGATTAAACTTGTTTAATACATAGATTAAACCTATTTGGAGATTGAATACATCCCCTTAAGACAATTTAATATTCAATGTCAATTTAATACATCTTCTTAAGACATGAAAATATAAATTTTCTATCATTAACAAAGAAGCACGTCTATAACATATCATAAATATATTTACTACATCCCCTCAAGACATTGAAAAACCTAAATACATCAATTTAGTACATCCCCTTAAGACATGTAAATGTAAATACATCAATTTAACACATCCCCTTAAGACATGCAAATGTAAATACATCAATTAAAGACATATATAATATGTATCTAACCATCTATAATATATATCAACAAAGCAAGGCATAGATACAATATATCGTAAGAAAGAAATCTATAATATAAGATCATATGCCATCATAAAGATATCACCCAAGTATAATCCATCATATGTCATCATAATCAAGTCTTGCACCATGAAAAACATGATAAATAGTTCATCGCAACAATCAATACATCCTAAGACATCCTAACCATAGATAAAGAAAAGGAAACACATGGAAGGGTATTATGTAATATTATTCAGACCACCTCAAGTGGTTTAGCCTGCTCTTGGAGAACATGTAATATATTCTCATGATCCTCACTATCTAGTCTCTACTTACGATGTCCACATTGAGATTTAACTAGATGGAGAGAAAGGGAGGTTGCAACTACTAGGTGGCTATATTGATACACTCTACTATCAGGTTGATAATAAATTAAGTGAATCCCATTTTGGAATATTTTGATTTGCTTGAAATATGTTCCATCTAAAATAATTGAACATGTACCAAAAATTTTAACAACATTCAAAATGTTTTAAAATTATTATATATATATATCTATCTATCTATATACAAGATCTAAAGCATGCAAAAATGTGGGAAAAAATATTTCATCACTTTCTTCAGGTTCAATTAACTTCAGCCTCTTTGTAGTGCAACACAATAAATAGTAACTAACTCCTACATTTCCAGGATCAACAATACTTGCAAAGACGTCTCTTCCACAACAAATTTATACATGAAAACAAATAGTTACTTCAATCTAGATCTAGATATATGTATGTGTAAATTAAAATTATACTTACCAATTTTGACCAATCCTTAAATATGGTCATAATTAGTAAAAATCAATGGAATTCCATCAAATTCTTCATCTTCATATTCATCAACTATATCAGTAACAACAAGTGGAACCAAATTGTACACACCTACATATCCACCTTCCTGATTGTTGCATTCCTCATAGTTTTCAACAATGCAGTGACAACAAAAATATCACTAATCCCTAGTGTTCAATGTCCAATTGTGACAATTTGTACTCATAACTGAATGCATAGATCATGTCTTCTAGAATCCTCTTGCAACCATGCATAGTTATTCTATCCACACCTACACACACACACACATACACACACACACACACACACACACACACACACACACACACACACACACACACACACACACACACATATGTAGGAGG
>MU223457.1:4038410-4055365 GCA_018584345.1 Thuja plicata | reverse complement strand
GAAGAAATATACATGTCTCAACCTCCTGGTTTTATTCAACAAGGTAATGAAAATTTAGTATGTAAACTCAAGAAATCAATTTATGGTTTAAAACAATCTCCTAGAGAATGGTACTCTAAAATTAATTTATTCTTCATTTCTCAAGGTTTTGAGAGAAGTAAAAATGATCCAAACTTGTATATCAAGCATATTGAAAATGACATTGTTATTATTATCTTATATGTTGATGATTTAATCCTTACCTCTAGCTTTACTCCTTTACTTTCTGAAATTAAATTTCAACTCAATCAAAGCTTTCAAATGACAGATTTAGGCATCTTGCACTACTTCTTAGGTATGCAAATTCGGCAAACTTCTAAAGGTATATTTGTTTCTCAATCTAAGTATGTTCAAGATCTCTTAAAAAGATTTGACATGACTTCTGCTAATGATGTTTCTATTCCTTGTGATTTAGGCACTAAATTGGAAAATGATACTAACACTCCTTGTGTTGATGATACTTTTTATAGGAAACTAGTAGGAAGTTTAAATTATCTTACCCTTACTAGACCTGACATTTCTTATGGTGTAGGCTTAGTTTCTAGATATATGTCTAAACCTCAACAATCACATTTAAAAGTTGCTAAAATAATCTTAAGGTACATTAAAGGTACTCCAAACTATGCTTTATTTTATGATGCTAATGCTGATTTTTCTCTTAAAGGTTATACTGATTCAGATCTAGGAGGTGACCTCAATGATGGGAGATCCACTAGTGGTTACTATTTTTTCCTTGGTTCAGATACAATTTCTTGGAAAAGCAAAAATAAACAATCAGTTTCATTGTGTTCAACCAAGGCTGAATATAAAGGTTGTACTACTGCCTCTAAAGAAGTACTATGGCTTCAAAGATTACTTGCAGATTTGGGCTTACCTCAACATGACCCCACACCTTTATACTATGATAATCAAAGTGCAATTTCCTTAGCAAAGAGTCCAATTTATCATGCAAGATCAAAGCACATTGCTCTCCATCATCAATTCATCAGAGAACACATCCAAGACAGACAAGTGTCCCTATTTTTCTGCAAAGGAGAAGATCAAGTTGCAGATATCTTGACAAAGCCTCTTTCTAGAGAGAAATTCCAGATTCATTGTACAAATTTGGGTTTAACACCCTTTGATTGTAAACCCCCAAGTAAAGATTAAAGGGGGGTGTTAGAATTAATCTTTCCTTGGTTGTCATATTTACTAGGATAAACCAAGGTATCCTTTATATTATTCTTGTAACTTAGATATTCCTCCTTATCAGGAATCCTACACTTGTCTCACACACTTATGATATGTGGCATTCATAGAAATGAGAGTTACAATGTAACTCCTTCCTCACATCTCTATTAAAGAGATGGCTCTCTTTCTCTCTTAACACATAATTTTCTCTTCTTCTTGAAATATTTATTGTATGAGCATAGCTCTCTCTCTCTCTCTCTCTCTCTCTCTCTCTCTCTCTCTCTCTCATTCTTAGGCATTTTCTTGCCCATTCATAAAATTATCACAGGGATTTTTTTTATGCTTTTCCCCTTTCAAAATCTTGTCTCATTGCCTTGTTGTTTTGGTGTATGCACTTGGTTTTGTGTAATACATGGTAACACTTCATAAACATAACTCTTGGATTAAACAATTTCCTTGCTCTTCATTTCATCATTATTTTCAACAGTAGGTCCCAAGGAGGCGAAAGAGTTTTTGGATAGATACAAGGGGATAGTTGCAGATAGCATGCCAAAGACATTGCCACCCAAAAAATATGTTAGCTATTACATAGACCTTATCCCTGGGTCTATATTGCGCAAACAAGTAGCCTACAAGATGACCCAAAATCATAATAAAGAGATTGTTGTATGTGGTATATTTGGCCTTGTTAATCAACCATACACTTCAACATAGTCCTTATTCACTAGATACACACAATAATGAATATGAGATTATTCATCTTGCCTGTCTGCATGATTTGACCTATTGCCTTCTATCCAGAAGGGGTTTCAAAATAGCTCTCAAAATAAGTGTCTCACAACCATAGACCAATCTAGAATGTAGGATTTATGCTTCCATGAATACAATGCAATGATTAATCTAGAAATGAAACATGCAAGATTAATCTAAATGATCCATTTAAACTACAAATGAGATTAAAACTATACCATGATTTCAATGAGATTATTCTAGAAATTGAAACTAATCTATTGCAAAATAAGATTATTCTATATGGGATTATGAACTAAGAATGTAGCAACAATTTAGTATTCTAACAATGCATATGACTAGAAATTCAGGAAGAGTTTTGAATGAGGAATGAGATTTCTTTTATAGACTCAGAGTTGATCAAAATAGAAAGTTTCCTTTTTGAAATAAAATAGATAGAAAAGCCAGTTTAAAATAGAAAGCTTTCTTTGAAAGAAAACAATAAATTGTTTTCCCTTTGCTTTAACTATTTTCTTTCTTTGATTTTAATTGTTTTATTTATGATTTAACTGTTTTCTTTCTCTTTAAAGCACAGTTAACTTAAAACTTCTATTTCTGAACAGAGAGAAGATTTAATTAAATAAATAGAATATGACCTCATAAATTTATTTTTCTCAATTATTTGAATAATTAAATTTAATTATTGAAATGAGGATATTTATTTAATAATTAAATATTATTTACTTCCTTTTTATGTGGTTTAGCTAAGAGGGGTGAATTTAAATTAATTAAAGTGCTAAGACTTTATAATTAGATTAATTCAATCATATGGTTTGTTTAGCCAATAGATATTTAGGAATTAAATATAATGTATGATTAATGTAGATTTAGAATTTTCTACATTTGACACTTAGGTCGAGTAGAGTCAGTCAAAACTCAGAATTGCCTAGTGCAATAGGACTTTGATGATTCAGAAGAATGACAAATGCAACAAAATTGGTTAGGGTTGCAAGATGCCAATTTTGGGGTGTTACATTTTGCCCCTCTTTGAATTGATGTGCGAGCAGTGCATTGATTCAAAGAATAGTCTGATGCCTGAAGCATAGAAGAATAGATTTTAAAAATTGATGATGCAAAGATCAATTGATGAAGATTTCAGAGCCATCTAAAAGACAGAGCTTGACTCTCCAAAGTCTAGGTTAGATTGTCAAGACATCGGTCAAATAAAGTTTTTTTGAGGGTCATCTTCAGAACGAAGCTTGATCCCTAGGGATCCGGGTTAGAATTCCCTAATACCTAATAGATAAATATTTTGAGAATCATCTCCAGAATGAAGCTTGATCCTCAGGAATCTGGGTTAGAATGCCCCGATACCTAATAGATTTGATATCTTTCACAAGGCTGTCCCCAGAATGAGGCTCAACATTTAGGAGTCAGGGTTAGATTGCCTTGATACCTCTCCAACAAGATAACCAATAGAGATTTTAGGAATATCTCTAGAATGAAGCTTAGTCCCTCAATATCTAGGGTAGACTTCCAAGACACTGGTTAGATCGACATCTTTCACAAGGCTATCCCCAGAACAAGGCTTAACCTTCAAGAGTTAGGGTTAGATTGCCCCAATACCTATCTCAAAAGATAGTAAATAGAGATTTAGAGTCATCTCCAAAATGGAGTTTGATTTTTAGGAGTCAGGGTTAGATTGCCCCAATTCCCAATAGATGAGTTTTTGAGAACCATCTCCATAATGAAGTTTGATCCTCAAGAATCTGAGTTAGATTGCTCAGATACTTAATAGATTGAGATTTCGAGAATCATCTCAAGAATGAAGCTTGATCCTCAGGGATCCGGGTTAGAATGCCCTAATACCTTAATAGATGACAAGATGTGAGGAACAAAGATGCCCTTATTGATTGTGGATTATCTACTTTTGACTGTGAGGTACGAAAAACTTAACATGCCCCAAGTGATGAGATGCCCCTAGCAATGAGGACTTTTAAATTCAGATCGGATTGATTGGAGTAGATTCAATGATGTAATCATCTTGTCGCCTCGGGAGTGAAATGGAAAGATGACATGTCATAATGATGATGGAGAGCAAAAAATCATAGATAGATGTTGAAGCATAGATTAAGAAGAACTCAGAATAGATTATGGAAGAATTTAGAAGATTAAGAATCAATTTCAAGCGATTTTGAGGTCTGGTTGACCAAGTTTGACTAGGGTTGACAGAGTTGACTTTTGAGAAAAAAGTCAAAGATTTAAGAAAATGATGATAAGATATGATTTTGACAAGAAAGTGATGTCAGAAAGTTGACTGCACAAGCGTCTGATTGCGTCGGTCCCAAAAATTTTAAAATGCGATTTTGAGCGATATAGGAGTGTCAGATTTTAATTTCGATCACAAAAATGGATTCAGAGTGGTCGATATAGCCACTTTTGAAGAGTGAGAGTGAGGATCAAACACTTGGGAAGTCATGATGAAGCCAGGAGGCTAAAGAAGAACTCCATAATGTAAAAAATCTAGGAGAACGCAATGAAGTGAACATTGAATTGCTGCCATAATGCAAGTCTAGGATGAAAATGCAATTTTATGCTAGATGAAAAACCTAGGACATGGTTGTGAGACCCATTGTAAAATCATCATCATTGAGAATTTTTTGGAACATCAGAGTTGATACAACCCTTATTAGTGCCATAATGCAACCATAAGGATATGAATACGAATTTCATTGGATAAAATGTAGGAAACGAACGTAAGCACCAGGGCACAAAAGCCAAGATGACTTAAACATTGTTTCCAGTTAATGTTGCAAGAGTACACTAGTATCAAGGCATGCAAAGGAAAGATAACCATGAGTGCGATCATGTGTAAACAAATAGAGCAATAACAAACAGAGCAATAACAGGCAAGGAGATAGCACTAACCTCACCATGGCGTACAAATAAACAAGATCGAGGGATGTGAGGCTTTTCCACCTTTGTGCGAGAGCTCTTATCACATACACTCTATTTATTTGACATTTTCGGATCATTGGGACTAAACCAACAAGCAGTAGACAAAGAAAATATCAATGAAATCCATAAGAACAGACAACATACAAAGAAAGATTCAAGCATAGCTCAGCCAGTTTCAAAGTTTTTGAATATGTATGTGTATAGGTGTTGAAAAACACCGTTGTGCTTGTGAGTGCATTGTATTTGATTGTTATTGATAGATATTTATGTTTAAGGTATTTGATGTGTGTTGAAAAACACAGATGTGTCCAAAGATTGTGTTAAAAAACATTATTTATGGTGGTGTTGAAAAACACTAGTTTGTGTCAGTAGCGAGTTGTCCTTGAGAAGTGACAAGATTACTGACTCAGGTGTAAACCAAAGATGCGATCAAATGGGGGACCCATGCCCCCAACTAACGATGAATAACTTAACATATGTTGTGAGGAAAAACTAGATTTGGTTGCCTCCACATGTATGGCGCTAAATCAGTGTCAAGTCAGGAAGGTTTGCAAAGGAACCAAAGTGTCACGAAAGTGACCAAAAGCTATGTACAAACTAAAGCAAAGAATCATCAAGTCCAAGTATCGATAGATAGAGTGTTTGAGTATAACTCAAATTGTAATGGATGCAAGCAATCTCAATAGTAAGGTGATAGTAGACAGACGCAGTGAGAACCACTGGTGACTGTCGCGAGAGAGATGCTCAAGTGAAGAGATCATAGGACTAGCTAGACATCAGTAGGAAAACACAGTGAGAACCACTGGTGAATGATGGGAGGGAGATTCTCAAGAAGAGAGAACTCAGTATAAGCTAAGTGATAGTAGGCAGACACAGTGAGAACCACTGGTGATTTTCGCAAACTAGATCCCAAAAGGTAATAGGATAGTGCCCCCTAGACCAGGAGGGTTTCCCTAAGAGTATGACCAGTTTCAATCCATGTAAGTTGGTGTCTTGACGGGAACTGAAAGCATGCAGAAAAGAAAATGCAAGCAGGAAAGCAGGAAGGCAAACACATAAAGCCAAGTGGTGCTGCGATAGATATAGCACTGTGAAACAAGAGGTGCCTATTTACTAGGTTTTCACCTTCTTGGCAGAAATTCTTTTTTTGCTACCATGACGCTTGTTTACCAGGTTTTCATCAATAACACTTTTCTCCTTTTCTCTTTTTTTATATTTTTATATTTTTTAATTTTTTTTGTATTTTTAGAATATATAATTTTTTTGGAGATACATCAAAGCGCCTATCAGTAGGTTTTCACTAAGATGATCATTTTTTCAAGACATTTTCCAATTTTTAGAATTTTTAGAGATTTTGCAATTTTGCAATTTTTAGAGATTACTCGATCTCGAGCAAGATCACAATGGTTTGCCCCAATGTCTAGCAAGGTGTAGGACATTGCAGATGGATTAGAAAGATGATGTATGAGACAAATAGCCAATGAGGATGAATAGGGTGAATGCGACCCTCAAGGACAGTCTCTTCAAGATTACCCATGCTAGGGAAAAAATAATATAGCAATGTAGGCTCATGGAGCGATGCTGGATAGCATATAGGATAATGACCTGATGTCATGAAAAGAATGTCATCCAAAAGAGTGGACATGTCAAGAGACTTATGAGAAAAAATATAACATTTTTTTCATTCTTCATTTAGATCAAGACCAAGGGGTCAAATAGATAGGATAGAGTTATGATGGCACAATCAGGACAAGGGGTGATGGAGGTATAAATGAAAGTTTTAGATTATGGAGCAAAGGATGCTCAGAGATAGGAAGGATAGGCTTGGGATAAGCAAGATCATGATAGGGTACCATGGATGAGAGAAAGTGAATAGGCTGATAGAAAGGATAACAAATGTCAGGATACATAGTGTGTTCACAGATAGGCTCAACCTTGTTAAGATCAGCAAAAGGAATATGGATGCTCATGAGCTAGCTGGATGTAAGATATGATAGATAGGATTACATGGAAGGAACTTGCCTCCAAGTGAAGAGTGCAACGTGGAGGAATTATGCATGACACCTATTTGCCAGGTTTTCATAATGGTACTTATCCAACACACCACAAGAAGTGGTTTTCACCATAGGACAGATTGATTTATCTTTACTTTTGCTACCAAGGTGCCTATTTACAAGGTTTTCACCAAGGCACTTTTTTTTTTTTTAAATTTCTTATTTTTTTTACTTTTTCATTTATGGAGGATCTTAAGCTTCTAGCTCTTTAGATAGTGCTCCTCTGAAAGATATGCTATAATAGGCCAAGGTCATTGAAAGGATACTCACAGATGCTGATAGGGTGATGGTAAAGAACATTGATATGGAGGATAAGGGAGATGGTAGTCAAGGATTTATGCGGTGGATTGGATAATAGGGATGGAAGGATATGAGATGGATGGGTAAGAGGTAGGTGCAGGATATTGGATAGGGTATGGTAATAGGATCAACATTGACACACCCCTTGAAGGGTAGTGGACGAATGGAGGAAAAGTGGATGGAATAGCTTGAGACATTGATGGATGAGTGGATATGGATCTTGGTATGCGAGGACCCAAGATGGAGTTAGAAGATGGGAGATGTTTAGATGGAGATGAAGTGGAAGACTTTTGAAGCTTGGATGCCAACTCTGATTTTTCCTTTTTGTTCAAGCCTTTTAAGAGAGACTTGGGAATCCTCATAACTTTTACTTTTCTTTTTGTATCCAAGTCCTTTAGAAGAGACTTGGGAATCCACATAGATTTTGATTTTGTTTTTGTATCCAAGTCTTTTTGAAGAGCCTTGGGAATCCACGTAGCTTTTGATTTTCCTTTTCTTTTGGATGATTTAGAAGACAATTCTTCCATAATGGATTTAGGAACCCATATTTTCTTTGATTTTATTCTTTGCTTGGATTTAGAACGCAATTCTTCTATGATGGATTTAGGAACCCATATTTTCTTAGTGGACCCTTGTGGTCTCTTGGATACTTCCTTTTTCTTTGTAGTCACATGTCGATTAGATGGGACATAGTGATCTTCATATGTAGGTGGATTCTTGTATTGCTGATTTCTTTGTTGTACATCCAAATTACTTCCAAAAGACTTAGGAATTGTGGATGAATGAGGTTGATATGACTGGTTCATATGGATTGGGTGATAGGGAGAATTCAAGGATGTATGTCTTTGTTGATCTTGATAGGAGATAGGGTAAGAGGGTAAGTGGATGACAAGCTAGTATTGATAGGCATGGTGGATGGAGGGATATAAGGACCCAATATAGATGGCAGGTTTGACGGTTTTAGCTTTGGAATATAAGGACCAAGGATAGACTTGGAAGATGGATAAGGATGATGCATACATTTGAATGGAGGGATATAAAGTGTGGAGGGGGTATCAACATCTTTATAGTGAGCTGCATGACCAAGGCTCTTCTCTTTTGAATTCATCTGTATATCAATAGGAGCATGAGTAGCTTTGATAGGAGCAGCTGAAGCTTGAGAGGATTTATTGCTATGCAAGGGATTTAGAGGAACAATATTTTCTGTGTAAGGAAGAATATGACAAGGGGATGATGGGATTATCTGATCTTGACAAGGATCTTTAGATGGTGTACAAAGGGTACCTTTCTCTTGATTTTCAATAGGTTCATTAGAGATGATGGAAAGGATATCTTGATCTTGCTTGGGAGATGGATAAGATATAGGAGAGGTAAGAGCTTCTTCTAGGAAGGAATGGTAGGGGATGATAGAATCACCATGGGACTCTTGAGGTATGTGACTTTGGTCAACTGTTTGATAAAGATGGATGGTGTCTTGATCTTGATCATTACTAATATATGTTTCTTCACATTGTGGATTTTCCTCTTGACATGGAGCCACTTCTATGGACAGGGTGGGAGTTTTGATATGCATGAGGGATTCTTGAAAGGCTAACAAAGTATTATTTTGAGTAGGCATGATAAGTGTTGAAGCACATGGAAGCTTTGGGTCAATGATCTTTGAAGCTTGAGAAGGACTTGCAGTTGTATGCGGATTAGCTTGGATCTTTTTTAGAGGTAGTCCTTGAGAGTAAACATAGTCATCATTAGGCTCAGTTCTTGATAGAGATGGGGAAGCTTTAGGAGATGGAGGAATAGTGGAAGAAGTAGATGGGATACGTGGACCATTGCTAGACATGAATTCTTGATATTGATCATGCTTGAGATTAGTATCTTGTTCTTCTTTACATAAATCATTAGGATTGTTTGGTTTAATTATGCCATCATCAAGAAGATCTTGGATTTTTTATTTCAACTCCATACAAGATGAAGTTGTATGCTTATTGCTTTGATGATATGCACAATAGTTACTCAAGAATCTGAATCCACATGATGTGGCTTGAGGTAATGTGATGAGGTCATGCTCAAGAAGTTCTGCCAATGCAGATTCATAAGATTGTTCCAAAGGAGTAAAGACTCTTTCTAAAGGATAATTAGACGCTTGTTGACTTGCAATATCTTTCTTGTGCAAATAGAAAAGGATTTCATCTAATGTTGTCATAGTTTCCTCTACATGCTCTTGATCAAAGATAGGATGGTCATAAAAATGGTCTTGATCAAAGTTGGGATTCTCATAAAATTGTTCTTGATCAAAGATGGGATTGTCATACCAAGATTTATCCATGTTGGAAGGAAGTGTGGAGATATAAGAATCATGATCAAATAACAAAGGATAGGTTGATCTTAATGAGGATTCATTAGATGAAGTATCATTTTCCCCTTTAATCCTTGTAGTTCAGATTCCAAAGTTTGAATTTGTTTTAATAAAGTTTCCCTAAGAATCTCTTCTTTTCTTTTAGACATTGTAAGATTGTCTGAATGCACGGTTGCTTAGAAGATTGAAGAGAAGGTATGATGAATCAATTGATTGACTGACAGGTGCTGAAGTGATATATAAAGTCCTGATTAAGTCCAAGACCAAAGGACAAAGGAGATAATTTCCAACTGAGAAAGAGGTAACAATGACTCTGATCATGGGTCAAGGTTGATGAACTTGCTTTCGCAACTTAGGATAAGGACAGCGTAGAAATAGATGATAATATTGAAATAGATAGTGGGTCACTTGGACTAGCACAACAAAGTCAGATTTTGAAACAATAATGAGTCAGACTGTCAACAGATTGCATTCAAAGATAGACTAGTGATGATGTTGATGAAAGTATAGATTTGTGAAGATTCGGACAGAACCTTCACAACATAATACATAATTGGATAGCAAGGTGATAGATTTCCAGAGTTCCATAAAATGACTTGTAGTTCACATAGGCATAAATAAGTTGATTCGCTTGACCAACACTGTGATGATACCTAAAGTGTTATCCAAGTCCAAGACCAAAGAGACAAAGAAAAAAGTGTCCAACTAAGAAGGAGATAGCAAAAGACTCCAATCTTGAGTCAAGGTTAATGAACCTGCTCTCACAACTCAGAACAAGGACAACACAAACAAAGATGATAAGATTGAACAAAGGACTCGGTCAATTGGACAAGTGTAACAACATTAGATTTCAAGATAGCGATAGGTTAGACTAACAACAGATTGCAGTTGCATGTGAACTAGCATAAGCGATATGACAGTGCAAATTTTAGAATAGACTAAATATAGTAGGATAGACTAATGAAAGACCAAGTTTTGACAAGTTTTTGAAACAAATTTGACAGAGTTTCCATAGAGTTTCCACAAAGTTTTGACAGAGTTTCAGTAGAGTTTCGGTAGAATTTTGACAGAGTTTCATACAAGACAAGGTAGACAAATATCCAAAGTTTACAGTTTTCAAGCTCATTTGATTGTTGTTGTTGTTTCAGTAAACACTCATGCAAAACACATTAAACAGAATGTTTTTTGTACCAGAATAGACACATCACAATCCTAGAATAGCCAGGGCAGTATCTGTTGAATCCCCACTTGAACCAAAGTTCAGCTACACTTACTCATAGTGAACAACTTAGAAGCTTGGAGGCACGGGCTCCTCCTTACATGTGCACTCACTTCTCAGGCACACCAAGCTTCAAACCCCAAAGGAATTGCTTCCCAAAGGGTTGTTGTATCTACTAAGAGCCGTAAAAGTGTGGGGCATCTTAGTCGGTCTCTGACCTTCTGCGCCAACAGATAGAGGGTTTTTGGATACTATAACAAAAGTGTGTAGTAAGGACATCCATTCAAGTGGTTGTGATCAAGTCATTTTCTCAATTAAGGGGGCTCTCCCAATCCTTTCAAAGCAAGGCTTTCACCTTAACAATGTCGGGACTTTAACGCACCACTAGGGTACTAGAGGATATTTTGGTTGCCACAACGAATTCACACCTGTCCATTGTAAGATTAATCACAATGGCTTTTTTTATATACTGGTTTGGAAGGGTTTGGTTTTAGCCTGTTACTGGTTGGGCAATCCACTCTCACCGGCTCTGTTAAAGCACTCGGGAGGTAGCCACGCTAAATAATTTGTATGGATTTCTCTTACACCCAAGATCTGCGAAGGCAAGAGGAGAGGATACGTCCATGCAATTCCTTGGGTTTACAAAACTAGAAGACACTTCAAGTAGAATAAGAAAATGACAATAATATTTTTGGATTTTTGATCATCCCAAAAGGGTGAGAGCATAGTTTCCTGACATTATTGTCATCCCCAAAATATCAAACAAATTTTCATTTTAAGAAGTCTTGCATGTGGGTTCCTATTTTAAGAAATCAAAAAGATGTAAGCACAATGTTTTGCGTTCTATCGATCAAAGGAAACCTGCAAAACCAATTCGTGAGTAGTTAGTGTTTTAGTTTTCTTGGACAACATTCTGCAAACCACTGTTAGGTTGTATGCAAAAGATAATCACATGAAAATCAAAGCCAAAGATTAGTCCACATTATCAAAATCATAAAATCAAAAAATAGATCACATATTCAGAAATTAGATAGAAAATAACACACTTTTAAAAAAAAATTCACTCAAAAATGTTACCATATGAGCCCGTACAAGGCTTTGGAAGCTGCAAAATAGAGGATTAGATAGGTATAGTGATGAAAACCTGCAATTTCTGATAAACTTGTGACCAATATCTAGAAACTAAAAAAAACCCAGAAATATTCAAACAATTCTATCCAAAAAAAAAAAAAAAATTGCACTCAATTTGGAGCTAAAATGAGCAAGATATGATCGTTTAAAGTTAGACTGCAAATTCAAAAAGCTTAATGGTGAAGGCTAAAGATTTTTCAAACCCTGCTGACATCATCAACTCGTGAGTTTAAATTTGACGATTTTATGGCTGTCACAAAAGGTCATGGGGAATGATAGTTTGACAATCGTCAAATTTAACATAGTAAAAAAAATCCTATTTTTTCAAAAATCTATCTCAGGCTATGTGCAGAAAAATCTGAAATCTTCCTCAATTTCCATATAATGGGTTGTACGGCCTCCTTGGGCAAAATATTTTTCCCACAAATTCAAATTTTGACAAGTATAGGCATGTTTACAGTCGTTTTCAACCGAAACGATGTTCTGGACGCAATGGTGGAGTCAGATTTGAATCAAAGTGATATTTTTAAAGACACTGAGAGAATAATGGATAGAAGATAGAATAAATTGTCAAACTTGCTCCACACTAAAACAAAGATGAAATGCATTATTTTACCTACAAAATCAGAGTACAAACCTGATCCCAGACACTTCAACATAGTCCTTCATCAGATACACACAAGATTGAATATGAGATTATTCATCCTGCCTATCTGCATGATTCGACCTGTTGCCTTCTATCCTGACGGGGTTTCAAAATAGCTCTTAGAAGAAGAGTCTCACAACCATAGACCAATCTAGAATGAAGGATTTATGCTTCCATGAATGCAATGCAATGATTAATCTAGAAATGAAACATGCAAGATTAATCTAAATGATCCATTTAAACTACAAATGAGATTAAAACTATGCCATGATTTCAATGAGATTATTCTAGAAATTGAAATTAATCTATTACAAAATGAGATTATTCTATATGAGATTATAAACTAAGAATGTAGCAACAATTCAGTATTTTAACAATGCATATGACTAGAAATTCAGGAAGGGTTTTGAATGAGGAATGGGAGTTCTTTTATAGACTCAGAGGTGATCAGAATAGAAAGTTTCCTTTTTGAAATAAAATAGATAGAAAAGCCAGTTTAAAATAGAAAGCTTTCTTTGAAAGAAAATAATAAATTGTTTTCCCTTTGCTTTAACTATTTTCTTTCTTTGATTTTAATTGTTTTATTTATGATTTAATTTTTTTCTTTCTCTTTAAAGCGCAATTAATTCAAAACTTCTATTTATGAACAGAGAGAAGATTTAATTAAATAAATAGAATATAACCTCATAAATCTATTTTTCTCAATTATTTGAATAATTAAATTCAATTATTGAAAATAGGATATTTATTTAATAATTAAATATTATTTAATTCATTTTTATGTGGTTTAGCTAAGAGGGGTGAATTTAAATTAATTAAAGTGCTAGGACCTTATAATTAAATTAATTTAATCATATGGTTTGTTTAGCCAATAGATATTTAGGAATTAAATATAATGTATGATTAATGTAGATTTTGGATTTTCTATATTTGACACTTAGGTCGAGTAGAGTCAGTCAAAACTCAGAATTGCCTAGTACAATAGGACTTTGATGATTCAGAAGAATGACAAATGCAACAAAATTGGTTAGGGTTGCAAGATGCCAATTTTGGGGTGTTACAATTGCAAGATAGATACGAGAGTTGTTATACAAAGGCTTTATAAGAAAAATCATAAGTCCCTGTGTAGGCCCTGTTATTTTTGGCTCCAAAGAAGGAAGGAACATGGAGATTATGTACAAATTCTAGAGCCATAAACAAGATCACCATCAGATATAGATTCCCCTTTCCCTAGATAGAAGTTTTGATAGATTTTCTAGGAGGATAAAGGTATTATTCTAAGGTGGATTTGAAGAGTGGCTACCACCAAATCAGGATAAGAGAAGGGGATGAGTGGAAATCTACTTTCAAGACCAATGAAAGCCTATATGAGTGGTTTTTTTACGTCATTTGGCATCTCTAATGACCCAAGCACATTCATGAGGATCATGAATGAAGTCCTCAAACCTTTCATTAAAAATTGTTTGGTTGTATATTTGGATGATATACTGATTTTTAGTAAGGATAAAAATGAACATCTAATGCACTTGGATTTGGTGTTGAAAAGGTTGAATGAGGAATAGTTGAAGATAAAATTGGAGAAATGTGTCTTCTTGCAGGAAGAGTTGATATTCCTTGGTTTTGTAATCTCTAAAGGCAGTCTCAAGATGGATCCCTCCATGTTGGAAGAAATATTGAATTTGCCAACACCTAGAAATGAAAGCGAGGTAAAGAGTTTTCATGGTCTTGCAAGTTTTTACAGAAAGTTTATAAAAACTTTAGTGGTGTGTGTGCACCTATGATTGACACCATAAAGGGGGGTAGAAAATGTCAATTTGCATGGATTGGTGAAGAAGATGTGTCTTTTGAGTAATTAAAGAAGAGGGTATTAGATCAACCCATCTTGGTGTTATCAAATTTCTATAAGGTCTTCACAATTGAATGTGATGCAAGTAATAAGGCTATAGGAGGAGTTTTGAGTCAAGAGGGTAGGCCTATGGCATTTTTCAGTGAGAAATTGAATGAAGAAAAAAAAAAAAAACTACTTTTTATCTAGAGACATATGCTATGGTTTAGTATCTGAGAAAATGGAGGCATTACTTATTACCCAAAGAATTTTTATTCTTTACTGACAATCATGCATTGAGTTTTTTGAACAAGCAAGAGAAATTGAACCACAGCCACATGAAGTTGATGGAATATATTCAAGATTTCACTTTCACAAAAAAGCACAAGAAAGGGGTAGCCAATAAGGTGGATGATGCCATTAGTAGAAGAAAGCTGATGGTAAAGGAGATTAAATTGGAAAGCATTGGGATCAGTTCAATGAAGGACATGTATCTAGAAGATGAAAATTGCAAAGAAGCATATCAGGTATGCATAGAAATGGGAGATAGATACCACATGGAGTTCTCTAATTTTATTTTGCAAGAAGGTTTATTGTTCAAAGGGAGTCAACTTTGCATCCCTAGATGTTCAATGAGGAAAGAAATTGTAAAGGATAAGAAATGTGGAAGTTTATCAGGATATTATGGGATTGATAAGACACTTGAAAATGTTAGGAGGTTTTATTTTTGGCCAAGGATGCAGACAAACATAAGAAAGTTTTTTAAAGAGTGCATGGTTTGTCAAAAGGCCAAAGGGAAGAGTTCAAATGCAAGGTTGTGCACTCCTTTACCAATTCTAAGTAAGCCATGGGATTCAGTGAGCATGGACTTTGTGTTAGGGATTCCAAGGAAAAAACATGGTCATGACAGTATATATGTTGTGGTGGACAAATTCTCCAAAATGGCCCACTTCCTACCTTGAAAAAATACACATGATGCATCCCATATTGCAAGTATTTTCTTCAAGGAGGTTCTAAGAGTTCATGGTTTACCATTATCCATTATTTCAGATAGGGATTCTAAATTAATTGGGTACTTTTGGAGGACTCTTTGGAAAGGACTGGGTACTAGTTTGTCTTTCTCTTTAGCCTATCATCCTTAGTCTGATGGAAAAACATAGGTGGTTAATAGTTCACTTGGGAACCTATTAAGGTGTCTAACCAAAGAACATGGAGAAAGTTGGGATTCTATCCTCCCTTAAGCATAATTCTCCTACAATGACTTAGTGAATAGGAGCATCGGTCTGAGCGCATTCCAGATTGTTTATGGGACACACCCAAGAGGTGTTTCGGAGTTGAGCTAAATGAAAGTATTGGACATAAAAATTCCCCAAGAAGAAGATTTTGTAGAGTTAATGAGTGTGTGATGAAAATGTGACACACTTCTATGAGTCATTATATTCAAGATTGCTCAAGAATGAGTTCTCAAATGACGACTCATAGCTCCCTATTTATGGACTGCAAGGGTTTGTAATGGAGGCCCTTAGTTTAGACCTAGTTATGCCCATGCAAGTACACCATGAAATGAGAGATTCAAAGAGGAAGAACAAGAATGCTAGTCTCTATGATCACCAAATATGCATGCAAATGAGAATGAAAGATATTATATATTATATAACAATGCATGGAAATAAACTAATCTATATGATACCAAAGCATGAAAGTAAATGTGCAAATTAATCTATGAAGAAAATATGAATCTAAATTAACACGAATCTACTCTAAATAGATTGCCATGAATGCATGAGAGAAGAAGACAAGAAGAAGAAGTTGCATGGTTCAAGCTCAAATGTTCAAACTCTCCTCCAAGATTGCTCTCCAAACCTGTAGCATAACAATAGTATAAAAGTGTATCTCTTGATTTTCCAAATGAGAAGGAGAGGTTTCCTTTTAAAGAGCAATGGACGGTAGAGATTAAGAGGTAAAAAAAAATGAGCAATGGTGAAGATTACATCTTGGTTGATCCATGTGCTCATATCTTCAAAAGGAAAAATCAAAGGCTATGATTAAGAGGAAAAAATCCCACTACTTAGGATTATGTGTGAAGAAAAAGGAGTTTTATTTATTTTTATTTAATTTATTTCCTTTTTCAACGCAAAGAGGGATTTAAATGGGGATTTTATTTAATTAAAAGAGGGATTTTCTTTTAATTAAATAAGATTATTTTATTTAATTAAAAAGAGAGATTTTAATTAAATAAGATTATTTTATTTAACAAAAAGGGATTATTTTCTTTTAATTAAATAAGATTATTGATGAAATGATCAAACCTTAGTAAATATTAAAATAATTTAATTAATTGTGATTTGATCAAGGAAATTGATTTGAATTAAAATGTTGCAAAGCATTGATTCAGGAATTTGAGAAATTGATTGTCATTTGATAAATTGAAGAATGGGGGCCCATAGTCTAGGCGACCATTTTAGGGTGCATACATTTGCCCCTCTTTGACTAATGTGTGATCTTTATGGGAACACATGTAGTCAAAGAAT
>MU223457.1:3994174-4007691 GCA_018584345.1 Thuja plicata | reverse complement strand
TCATATTAATCAATCAATTTACAGAATTTAAGATCCCCTTTCTTGGTCTCTTTCCAAATATTGGATTCATTTGTGTATTAACCCTTTGGGGTTGATCAAAATTGGATCTCCTATTTGTGTATTTGAGTGTGAAGGAAAGGAGCATCCTATCTTCCCTTAATCAAAATCATAATTGCAATATACAATCAACATAGATAACAATTAACAATTCAAACCCTCTTAAACCACAATTCTCTCCTTTATATTTTGGTAACATAACATATCATCAATCAATTCCATCATCCACAATCTAAATTTTTTTATGTTACACGTACAAAGGTTGCTGCCGAGATTTGATTGGATCATGTTACTTGTCTTGATGCATGTGCTGATTGATTAGTTCAAGAGGAAAGATACATCCTGTGAGAACCCAAAGATGATGATGATCTAGATTTAAGTTGACGAGAGGAAGGATACATCCTCAAGACTCATTTCCAGAAAGATGAGACTTACCAAGTTGATTGATCAAATGCGTACTACAAGAAAACCACAGAACCAACGTAGGATCTTACGAGGAGAAACCCAAGACATGAGAAATATACAGGACTGATGCTCAGGGTTAACGTATGGACAATAATATACAAAATTATGTGTACAAAAGATCAGGAGATCATTGCAGACTAGTGCGTTTGATATGTGAACACCCAAGGAATATAGATAATGTGGGGATGGTGCTGGTGATGGACAGAAATGAGATTTTTATAGATAATGGAATGGTCCATTATGTGTGACGCCTGTTTCCAGGTTTTCATCACGCATTCTTGTCCAAGGTGCCTGATTGCCAAGTTTTCACCATTGGACAAAAGTTTTTCTCTTTATTTTTCTTTTTGATTTCTTTGGATCTTTTTAATTTTTTTTGATTTTTTTGATATTGCCCAAGTGCCTGTTTACCAGATTTTCACTGGGACAACCATTTTTTTAAATTCTTTTTTTTCTTTTTAGAGATTTTTTTCAAGACTATTTTTCATTGTTTTTGTTCTTTTTTCATGACTTTTTATACTTTTTTGTGGATTTTCTCAGATAACTGGAATGAATGACCAGCCATCAGGCATAGAAGCACCTGAGATGAATGATGTTGATATGATCATTCAATGGTTCTCTTTCGAAGTGGAGATTTGATATTCCCTAGAACCAAAGCATGCAGTGCCAACATATGGGCCTTTTTAGGTGACTTCAAACTTGCCTTTCTTTTCCCGATCAGTACCCACTTTCTAATTTTCTTTTAGCATAAGGTTCCCTACCTAGAACTAGCGTGGGTGGACCTTCTTGTTATAATTCCACTTAAGTTTATTCTGGCAAACAATCAAGTGATCATAAGCTTGTTGGCGCTTTTCATTTAGGATATCTAGTTGTGTGAGTTGTGCTACCCGGTAATCTTCATCATCAATCAGGCCTCTTAGTGATACTCGGAGGGAGGGTAGTTCAAGCTCAATTGGTAAGACTGCTTCATCACCGTAGAATAGGGAGTAGGAAGTAGTGCCAGTAGGAGTACGATATGAAGTGAAATATGCCCAAAGGACTGGATTGATCTGGAGATGCCAGTCACGACCAGTATCATTAACAACTTTCTTGAGGATTTTGAGGATGGTTTTATTAGTTGCCGCAGCTTGGCCTTTACCTTGCGCAAAATATGGACTGGAGAAATGGTGATGGATATGGAGGCAAGCACAGAGATCACTGACATGTTGATTTTCAAATGGTGTACTGTGATTTGTGAATATGGTGGAGGGTATGCCGAAGTGGCAAACGATGTGATAGAGGATGAATTTGGATATCTGGACACGAGTAGTGAGTGTGAGCGGAATTGCTTCGAACCACTTTGTAAAGTACTCCATAGCTGTGATTATGTACTTGTGGCCTTCAGAAGAGAGGGGAGTAATCTTACCAACAAGGTCAAAACCCCAACAAGAGAAGGGCCAAGGAGGCACAATAGGTCTGAGGTCCTGAGCAGGATCTATATGCACCCTAAAATGGTCGCCTAGACTTTGGGCCCCATTTATCATTTTATCATTTTATCAATTTCCTTGATCAAATTATAATTAATTCAATTATTCAATTATTTCAATATTTCCTAAGGTTTGATCATTTTTATTTAATTAAAAGATTTAATCTCCCTTTTAATTAAATGAAATTCCTCTTATTTAATTAAAAGATTTAATCTCCCTTTTAATTAAATAAAATTCCTCTTATTTAATTAAATTTGATTTCCCCCATTTAATTAAAGAAAATTCTTCTAATTTATTTAATTATAAAGAAAACCCCTCTTTTAATTAAATAAATAAAAATCCCCACTTAAATCACTTTAATTAATGAAAAAGGCAATAAATTAAATTAAATTAAATAAAAATCCCTTTTTCTTCACATCTTCCTAAGTGGTGGGTTTTGCCTCTTAATCATACCCTTTGATTTTTGCCTCTTAATCTCAACCGTTCACTTTTCTTTATAAGGAAACCTCTCATTCTCATTTGATAATCATCATCAATCATCAATCAATCATCAATCAATCATCATCAATCATCAATCAAACAATCATCAATCATATTAGGTTTTCATAGTATTATTATGTTGCAGGTTTGGAGAGCAATTTTGGAGGAGGATTTGAGCACTTAATTTTGGATATTTCAACTTCTCTATCTTATTTTCTTCTTCTTCTTGCATTCATGGCCCCTCATGTACATTAGATTCATGTTTATTTTCATAGATTAAACTTGCATTTGTATTTCCTTTCATAGATTAATCATGCATTGTCATCATTTAGATTAATCTCCTTCCATGCATTGCAATCATATAGAGTAGATCTCATTTTCATGCATTTGAATCTCTCATTTTATGGTGTACTTGCATAGACACTAACTAGGTCAATCTGAGGGCCTCCATTTCACACCTTTGCACTCCATGACTAGAGAGCTATGGATCGATATTTGAGGCCTAATTATTGAGCAACCTTGGATGGAATGATTCATAGAAGTGTGTCAACATTTATGCACACAGGAGCATGGATCAAATTAGCATGTTGTTGACAAGGTAGGCACTTTTTGACGAACTCACAAGCATCTTGTTCCATTGTAGTCCAATAGTACCCCATACGTAGAAGTTACTTGGCTTGGACCATGCCACTCATGTGGGCATCGCAGATTCCAGCATGTACCTTTTGTAAAGCTTGGGCGGCTTCATTTTCATCTAGACATCTAGAGAGAACATTGTGATAACCTCGACGATAAAGGGTATTGGCTACGAGGGTGTAACACGATGCTCTACGAATAAAGTTTTGGCGTTGGTTTGCAGTGAGATGAGGAGATATGATACCATTTTGTAGGTAAGCTTGGATATCGTGGTACCACGGGGACTGGGGAGCAACCAAGATACATACGCAATTTGATTCATCATTCTCATAAGCGGGAGCATGTAGTTGCTCAACTAAGAATTTGTATTGCATAGACTTGTGAGGAATCTCGAGAAGGGAGCCAATTGTGGCCATTGCATTAACAACTTTTTTTTGCAATCATGGTACCTATCTTATCTGTAAGTGGAGGAAGTGTTCTTTCAGCTTGTCAACCATCTGCTTATATGGCATCAATTCGTCATCTTTGGTTTGATACTCATCCAAGACTTGTTTAATGATGAGTTGGGAGTCGCCAAAGACTTGGATATCTGTGATGTTCCATTCTATGGCCATGCGGAGTCCTGCAATTAGTGCCTCATATTTTGCAATGTTGTTTGTGTAGGGAAATCCCAATTTGAATGACATGGGAATGTAGTCACCTTGACATGTGACAAAAAGTATTCCTGCCCCTACGACATGAGGTGTGTAGGACCCATCAAAGTAGAATTGCCACATTGGTTGTTCTTCTATCATGTACAAATGCTCATCTAGAAATTCTATGACCAAAGGATATGCATCTACCAATGGTGCTTCAGCTATTTGATCGGCAATGACTTGCCCTTTAAAGGATTTTTTGTCGACATACTGAATATCAAATTCACTTAGCAATATAACCCATTTTTCCATTTGACCTGTAAGTGTAGTCCTGGAGAGTAGGTATTTGAGAGGATCCACCTTTGAAATGAGCTTGGTTGTGTGACTAAGCATGTAGTGGAAAAGCTTTTGAGTGGTGAAGACCACTGCCAAACATGCTTTTTCCATAGGAGAATAATTGAGCTCATAACCCACTAAGGTTCGACTGATATAATAAATGGCTCTTTCTTTGCCTTCATCGATCAATTGAGTGAGGAGCACCCCTAGTGTTGTAGTAGTAGCAGAAATGTATAGGATGAGTGGCCAACTAGGTACAGGTGGTACCAAGATGGGTGGATTAGCCAAGTATTCTTTGATTTTATCGAAGCTCTTCTGACATTGAGGATCCCACTTAAATGTGTTGTCTTTGCGTAGGGGATGAGTGAATGGTTGGCACTTGTCTACTAGTTGAGAGATGAAATGATGCACAGATCATAGCTTTCCTTGGAGGCTATGTAGCTATCGGAGTGTCTTTGGTGGAGGCATCTCTATGATAGCTTGTACTTTCTTTGGATCAATCTCAATGCCTCGTCTAGATACAATAAACCCTAGGAGTTTTCCTGATCTGACTCCAAAGACAAATTTCTTAGGGTTGAGCATTAAGCAGTAGTGTCCAATTCTATCAAAGACACATTCCAGAACATTGAGGTGATCTTCCCTTTTTACTGATTTTGCCAAGATATCGTCCACATAGTCTTCAAGGATCTTGTGAATCATGTCATGAAAAATGATAGTCATGGCTCTTTGATAGGTTTCCCCAGCGTTCTTTAAGCCAAAAGGCATCATGTTATAGCAGAAGGTGCCCCAAGGGGTTGTGAATGCTGTCTTATGCTGATCTTCTTCTACAATGTGGATCTGATTATATCCAGAAAAGCCATCCATGAGTGACAACATCTCATGTCCTGATGTGAGATCCACAATCATGTCTATGTTTGGCAAGGGGAAATCATCCTTGGGACATTCCTTATAGAGATCTCTGAAATCTATACATATCCTGATTGATTTGTTAGGCTTAGAGATGGGCACCATATTAGAGATCCAGTCAGAATAGTCAATGGGGCGAATGATCTTGGCTTGGAGTAATTTTTCTAGCTCCACTTTGACAAGTAGTGCCACTTTAGGGTGCATCTTTCTAAGCTTTTGCTTGACAGGTTTGATGTTTGGGTCCACTGCTAGGTGATGAACCACAAAGTTGGGATCTAACCCTGGCATGTGGGAGTAAGACCATGCGAAATTGTTGATGGATTTCTTTAATAAAGTGACAAGATCACTTTCTTCTGCTTCAGTCAGAGATGCTGCTATGTATGTGATGGCAGGATTTTCTTTAGTACCCAGATTGATAGGTTTTTCTTCCTCAATGAGTATTGATGACTGTTCAGGTCTATAATCTCGAATAAGAGGAAGAAGAGAATCTTCATCCTCTGGTGCCTTAGAGAGGTTTTTACAGGGGATACACCTTTTTTTAAATTTTTAATGATCAGATAGCACCCTAGAGGGGTTTTCGCTAGGAGATCAATTTTTCTCTTTTTTATTTTTATTTTCGGTGTCTTTTTTGCAGCTAAAGTTCTCTTCTTCCCCAAAATATGCCTTGGGGTCCAATTTGTAGACATATGCTGAGTCTTTCCCCCAATCACTGCTTTTCGCAATTGCTCCCATAAATCTAAGGAGTGTGTCCTCACTTTGGAACTCGTCAATGTGTACGACACTTGGTTGGTCCCAGTCTATGAGTTTGGGATGGTGGAGGGGAAGGTCAATGAAGAGGATGGAAATTTGTTGTAGGACAACATTGTCCAGGAAGGTATCATCGTCAAAAACATTGTCATAATTTCTCACAACTTTCTCTTCTGGGATATCTTCGATGTCAACGATTTCACCCAGGGATGGACAAGAGGAATATTTGATGAACTCATTGGTGCCCCCATTCATTTCAGAGCCCATGCCAAGGCCTAGGTTCTTTTGTAGTCGGGTAGGAATAATAGGATCTTTCATTCCTTGATGTTCATAACCAAGGCCACCTCCTTGGTAGTTCCATTTTTCTGTCACTAGTTTTTGCCTTGCGGGGTACTTATCTTTGAAGTAATTGAGGCAACTTGTGTCCTTGGGTGGTGGATCTTTATATAGCCATTGGTTGATGTTTGGTGCCATTTCCTGCCCAATCAAAGTACCTTTTGATATAAAAGTGGTAGAACCAAATTGTAGTGCCTTGGTTGTCACTGATTCTGTCTTGCTTAGATTAGGTTGGCGGCCTTGACTGTGAGGATCAATTGGTAGTGCTCCAACTACGAAGGCATCAGATAAAGTGTACTCACCACAACCTTTGCTGTTGATCTTGACCGTAGACAAGGTGGAGGAGAGGATTATTTCTGGGTCTGAATGGGTTCGAGATGAGATGGCGATAGAGGTGCCAATGTCAATCCCAGGACAGTGATTGGAATGTGGAAAGGATGTCTCCAATGCATTGCAGTATGCAAAGGGCTTGGGATCTATGCGGATGGTGATCTCAGTGCCTTTATATGGGAATTTGATGCACTGATGATAGGTGGATGGGACGGCTTGCATAGAATGAATCCATCGGCATCTGAGGAGGATGTTGAAGGGAAGGTCAAGATCAACAACATGACATAATGTATCCTGGATAACTGGGCCCACTTGAATGGGCAATTATATTGTGCCTTCAAAAGTATGCTCCAGATTGTCATATGCTTTTATTGTGATGACATCATTTTTTATATCAGCCTTAGTGCAACCCAACTATTTTATGAATTTTAGAGTACATAGATTTAGGGCTGATCCATTATCTATCATGACCCATTTGATGGAAAAATCTTTAGCCATGACAGCGATACAGAGTGGGAGATTATGATCAGTTTCTTCAGAGGGTACGTCTGTTGGTCTAAAGGAGACCCCACAAGATGCAGACAAGTGTCCGATAAGGTTTTGGAATTCAGTGAGGTTGATGTCACTGGGAACACGGGATTCCTGCAAAGATTTGTTAAGGATCTCTTGATAAGTGGGTGATGTGCGGAGAAGATCCAGGATGGAAATTTGGGCTGGAGTATTCCCTAGGTGTTCCAAAATGTTGTATTGGGTCCCATCAGATGGGGCAGGACCAGCACCTGCAACTATTATCCTACCTCTATGAGTGGTGATGGCGCATTGGTTATCGGCTCCCTTGACATGGATGACATTGATGAAGGATTGGACTTGGGATATGCAACCGATGAGATTATCATAGTTGATATATGCATTAGTATAATATTTTCTATTGGTATTTTATGCTTTTTTACCTTTTCCCTGATCAGAGGACTGAGTAGGATTGCTTGGGCTTGTACCAGAAGTATGTTTAGGGAATGCATTTTGATAAATTTTTAGGCCTGTGTTTGGCGATGATTGGGCAGGAGAGTCCACTTCAATCTCCTTGCAGTCAATGAGATCCTGAATATAGTGTTTCAACTTCATGCATTTGAGAGTGGTGTGTCCCTTAACACGATGGTATTCATAGTACTCATTGTCTTTATACCAAGTTGGCTTAGGAGTGGAGTCATCAAATGGCTGTATTTTAGGATACATGACTTTGTTAGCTTGGACCAGCTTGCTGAAAATTATGTCTATAGGTTCACCCAAAGGGGTAAATGTGCATTGTGGTGTATTTGAAGTGCGAGGTCTTTGTTGTTCTTGTGGGATTGATATAGCATTTGTCTGATTCATAGGACCTTGGTAGTTGTGTTGATATGATGTTCTTGGAGGAGGATAGATAGGTGCACCTTGAGGGTGCATGTTTTGCTGATATGTTGGTTGAGGATACACAGGATTGGACTGTTGATACATGGGAGGAGGTTGAGGGTACATTGGTGGTAGTTGTTGATAAGTCTGGGTAGGTGCATTAGGACTAGCTACCACAAATTGAACGTGTTTGGTGTTAGTGGTTCCATCTGTTACCATGTTTTTGTTCTTGTTCCAGTATCATGATTGATCATTGTTATGTTTGTCAGGCTGGAATTCTTTGTAGTGCTTAATGGTACCTTCTTCTATGAGGCCTCATTCAAGGTCCATACCCTTGATTCTAATGACATCATAAGTTTGTATACAGTTCATGCGCATGTGATAGGCAAGCTTAGGACGAAGGTTGTTAATGAAGATTTTGATAAGATGTTGCTCTGGGGGTTGGTAAGACAACCTTGTAGTAAGCCCTTGCCAGCGCTAAAGATAATCGGCCAGGATTTCTCCTCCCTTTTGTTTGGAATTGCATAAGTCAAGGAGTGAGAGTTCATTTTTGACATTATGTGCGTATTGGGCCACAAATGTTTTAGATAATTCCGTGAAAGTAGAGACTATGCCATAAGGGAATTTGTAGAACCATTCAAGAGCGGTGCCTCCCAAGCTTTTGGGAAATAGTCTCGTGAGGAAGTTATTGCTATAGGCCACTTCTTGATAGGCCATGTAGAATTCTTTTACGTAACTCACAGGATCGCCCTTCCCCTGATATTTATCAAATTTTGGGGTCTCAAAGTGCTTGGGGAAGGGTATAGCAGTGATGGATCGGTCAAATGGATAAGGACACACTTCCTCAAACTTAAATGTTTTAGCCTCTATCCCAGCCTCTAACTCCTTGAGAGCATTATTCATTTCCTCCCATTCATGATTGATTTGCGAGGGAGGATTGTTGATCATGATTGCATGATTTCCTTGTGCCTGATATGGATTGAATGGCGAGTATGGAGGATTTTGTGGGGGATATTGTTGTGTTTGGTAGGGTGGTTGCTGGTCAACGCATACAGGTTGTTGCGGTGGAAGTTGTGGTTGAGTGGTATACTGCAGTGGAGGAGGTGTCGGTGCTTAATAAGATTGTTGCAACTGTTGGAAATATACTTGTATTTGTTCTAGCATTGGATAGGTGGGATGAACCTGTTGCGCACCTGCATAAGTGGTTTGCGGTGGATTGCCCCCAGTGAGAACTTGTTGTGGAGGGGGAATTGTTTGTGATGCAGCGGAAGATGGTATGGCTATGTAGTTGGTGTAATGAGTTTGTTGTTGTTGCATGGGTTGGATAAAAGGATTAGAAAACTATTGCAGTGGTTGTGCCATGAAGGGATTTTCCCCCTACATTTGTGGTTGCGGTTGTTGTGTAGTTTGGATAGTGGGTTGTGTAGCTGCAAAGGGGTTAATTGGGTGTTGTTGTGCTTGGGCTGTGAATGGATTGGTGATTTGTTGTTTTTGGATAGGTTGTTGTTGGTTAGGTTGCTATTGTTGTTGCTGCTAGATAGGTTACTGTTGGTTAGGTTGTTTCTATTGGATAGGTTGTTGTTGTTGTTGGATAGGATGTTGTTGGATAGGTTGTTGTTGTTGCTGTTGGATAGGTTGGATGGGAATTTGGGGTATGACAAAGGGATTCGTGGATGGTTACAAAGTGGGGGGATTTGGGTTGAACAATGTTTGAGGTGGAACTGCTGGCATTCGTTGTGATTGCATTGCTGGTGGAGTGGGAAAAGTGGACCCTTGCAGAAATAAGGGTTGGTTATAGGCATTGGTAGGTGGCATGCCTGTGGTGAAGAAAGGTGGAATAGACATGGAGACTTGGGTGCTTTGATGTTGTGAACTGGTTGTAGCACTTTGAACGGGTTGAGTAGGAATGGGTGGAATGGTGGTTTGCTGTGTGCTGACTGGTGGTGGTGGTGGAAAGTTTGCAATGAATGTTGGGATTGCCTGTGAAAGGGGAGCGACTGTGGCTTGTAGAGGTGCTTGCATAGTGATAGGGGGTATTTCTTGCACTACTGGTGTGGCATCATGAGGTGGGGCTCCTAAGGTAGGTGAGGATGTTCTGTGTATGATGGAAGGTGGAATGGGGAAATGAACTACTTGCGCGAGAAGAGTTCCTACTTGTAGGGCCCATTGGAGTGGATCAAAAAATTTGTTTCTAGTGGGATAAGGACATTCCCCTAGAAGTGCCATAGGTCATGTGACAAGTGTGGGTATAATCCATGGTGGAATTTGAAGTCCTTGTTGTTGGATGTCTAAGAGTACCTGGTTGTTGTTGTGTCCACTCATGGTGTTTACCATGTGGACAAGCGTTGGGTGGTTGATAAATGTTTCCACGGTACTTAGAGTGGGAGTTTCATTAGTGTCTACCAAGATATGTTCAATTTGATCATTGGGCTGAGGCACATAAGTGACCATGGTGTTGGTATTATTAGTCGTTGGATTAGATGAGCTAGCGGCAAGATTGGGATCCATGTTCTTCCTCTTCTTAGTGGCTCGTGTGATAGGTGGCATGAAATGATTATCCCAAAGGAATATGAGATGCAAGATGTACGCAAGGATGCACCTAGGAAACTAAGGATGATGATACTAGGATTAGGATGTGCTTAAGATGATGGATGTGCTTCTACGGATTAAGGATGACTTGATGTATGCAAGGATCAGGGGTTGCTTTCCCTAGTGTCGGATCAAGTGGACATGATTGTCTACCTAAGACAGAATTGTGGTCTTTGGAGGATGAGATTCTTTGTTAATGCAAACCAACCTTTTGATCAAGGTGATGAGGTTGCAAAAGACAAAGGGGATTATCCTAAACAATGCTTAGTTTAAGGACATTCAAGGATGGGGTTTGATTAAGATGTAGGTTTTTAGCAACTCAAAAGGATATGCAATACCAAGAGAGGGGTGTGATCAAGGATGTTTTGGATGATGATTAGGATGATGCTAGGCTGATTAGGATTGATTTGATTAATGCAAGATCATGCTAGGATGAGTGTGTGATGTGTTCCTAAAGATGAAAACCTAAGTGAGGTCCTAAAATGCAAGCTAAGTGAGTTTAAGAAGAGGAGGAACTTGTGTTTGTTGTGGTAAACCAACTAGTCATATTGTTCAACTCCAACAAAAGAAAAGTTTAGACGATATTTACCCATGAAACGGGAAACCTTCTTGTTGTAAATCACTTTTTCAAATTGTTCTCATTTATGGATTTCTTGCTTGACGGAATCGACAATGTGTTGGTACTTGGTAGCCTCTCAGGTTGTGTTTTTCTGTTCTCTTTGCACGGGTGGTAAAAAAGTTTTCACCTTCTTATGCTTCTTGGAATCGGTCATGTCCTATAAGTAGATTTCATCTTGGATGAATAGTTTGAGGTTTTTAGGACATATCTCATAAAAGACTGAATTGTTTGCAAAAGGATGGTGTTTTGATAATCTGGGGAAAATCTTGATTCGTGTTCTGATTTTTTAATAGATTTGTTCTATGGCAAGAACCAATTTTAGCATAATCAAACCAGAAAATAACAAGCATGTGTCTAAAAACAATCTGACAAGGGACAAAGAAACCTTGAAGGATACAAGCACGTGACAAATTTGAATGTTGGATATTCTGTTTGTGTTTTGAATTTGTCAATGTTCTTCAAGCACTTCAAGCACAAAATCTACCTAAGGAATTGGCATAGCATGAAAATACTTGCTCGTAAGCTTAGGCACACACACAAGAGCTAATCAGAATACAACCATCACCAAACATGCAATGGCTCTAGTCATGAGGCCGTTTATCCGGTTCCAAACGCTCAGGGTGGCACAAATGTACGAGTGATCTTGGGGAAGTTACTATCTTCCTTGCACAAGCATTATCACCTTTCGGGGGTGTCCCAGGTAGCTTCTAAGCATAGAGTGTTTAGTATGGTTCTCCGTTTGATTGTATGCTCTATGTCTGTGCAAGCACGATTTAGGCGTATAGCCCCATAGAGCGTCTTGACAAAAGTGATCACATAAATGTGATTGAGACCGCGAGGCCTCACTTAAGCTAGACGAGAGCTGAGTATAAGCTCAAATGCCAACCGACTCCCGAGGCTTTAACCCCAGGAGTAAATTTGATTAACATGAGTTAGAGTGGTGTGGCTTACACCTCATTCTTACGTGGGTTATTCCTGGGAGATTTTTTCCTCAACCGGCAGGCCCATCTAAACGATTCATAGTAACTTGGATTGGCGACAAAAAGGAGTCTGGATTTATTATTTTCCCACAAGGGGAAAAGAGCATACTCTCCTATCCAATATCATTTTCTCCACAAACACGCAAGACACGGTTTGTTCTTTCCAAAAGATTTAATTGTTCAACACTAAGTAAGTGTGTCTAGGTTTTTGATCTTCCCAAAAGGGAAGAGAGCATAATCCCATAACACTCACTTAGGATTAAACAAAAATAATCTAACTAATTAGTCTAGGTGCCTAAAAAAGATTAATACAAACATGATCGTTTGGTTGATGTAGATTCGAGGCAACCTGTAAGACAAATGTGAGTAGTTTTGAGTTTGTCTTTGACAAGCGGTGCTGGAAAACAATTAGTTAGTAGTTCTATGAATGTTGATCTTTGACAAGCGTTATTAGCACAAGAACCACTTAACAATTATTAGTACATGATAAATCCAACTTAAATAGAGCACAGACGCGGGTTTAGGGCGCAGACGCCAATTCTGGTTTTTTTCTAAAAAAGACAGAAAGCAGAAAACTCTCCAAAAACACAAAAATACCAGAAAAAGGCTATACCAGTCAGAGATGCCGGTTTACAGAGCGCAGACACTAATGCAGGGTGCAAACGCTGATTTGTGAATCGCAGACACCGGTTCATGAACCAGCATTTACGTACCCGTCGATTTACTTGTAAACACAAAAAAATAGCAAATAAAGTCACTTTTCTTCTTTCTAGTCTTTGGTTAGATCAAATTTAGTCATTTAGAGAGTATTAACACAACTTAAAAGCTAGTGTTCTTTGAACCATTATCAAAATGTATTCTCCCTAATGAAAATTTGACATAATCTCTGCTTGTAAAATGAATCTCTGCTAAAAAATAGAATGATAAGATGCCAAAAACCAGTAGGAAAAACAAAAATCCTGATAACTCAAAAGGTTGTGTTTGTAAAGTCTTAAACTAGCTTTTCCAGGCGGAGACGCCGGTTCAGAGCAGAGACGCTAGTTCAGCATAGACGCCAAATGATAGTTCAGTGAGAACCGGTGTTTGCGCAAACGCCTCTGCGTGTAACGCAGACGCTGATCTGTGTTATGGGCAAAATTTGAAGAGAAATGAGACAAGAAGTTAGAAATTTCAGGGACGTGGGTCCCACTAGGTGTGCCAGAATGTTGTATGAGGAATTCTTCATCCTGTTGGGAGTGAGCTCAAACATGCAAACATTAGTGGGTTAGCACACAAATCATTTCAAAAGCATGTAAAAGAATAAGCAAGCAACAAAGAATACCAAATAACATCAGATTGAGCTTAAAATAAGTAAACAAATGCACCCTATTTTACTCATTTTGATTTTCTCTTTTAGATTATATGTAGGTGTTCTCTCTCAAACAGACAAAATGCTATGGATCCCAATGCAATGCAAGATTATCAAAACAAGAAGAAAGATTCAAGAGCTAGTATGAAGAACTAGTCTCAAATCTTCTTCAAGAAGATGATATTCTAAGCTAATTATGAAGAT
>MU223457.1:3945522-3983335 GCA_018584345.1 Thuja plicata | reverse complement strand
TATATATATATATATATATATATATATATATATATATATCACAACTCTGTTGTTTCTTGCAGCATATCTCCCCTTAGCGCAGCTTCTGGTTTCAGCATAGCATAGCCTAGTAGATTTGTATTACCTTTGCATTGTATTCTCTCAGCTCTCGCAACATCTTCCAACTTTGTCTTTTAGCAGTGAAACAACTAAGAGCACCATTAAAACATAAGAATATTTGGATATATCTTTCAACTAAACCATATTTCATTATCCTCTCCCTTGCGTTGTACCTTGTTCCTCTTCTTTAGCATTTCCTCACCTTTATCTCTCGCAGCTTATATCTCACGCAGCTTTAAACATTTCATACTCTGTTTATAACTATATTTGTGTTCCGCAACCCCTTGGTTATAAAAGCTTGTCCTTAGTTATTGCGCAGCTTGTCCTTAGCATTTGTCCTTCTCATATTATGCAACATATTTTTCATACTTCCCTTGCGCATATCAAAAACTATTAATATTGGTTTCATCCATTGCCACGCAGCCTTTTAATCTTCTCATATACATTGCGCTACATTGTTAATTCATTGCGCAGGTTTCTAGCCAGCCTCCATTCTAGTTTTTTCATTGCATTATGCAACCTTTGTTGTCACTCCGTTCCACTTCCTTAAATTGGCGCAGTCCTCTGATTCAAACCTTGCGCTGAAGCTACTATTTTTTTTGCTTGTTTGTTATGTCTAAATTAGTATTAAATCTCTCAATATTCAACATTTTTCTCATCATTCTTTTATGATATTCAGTGTTTTTGGCAGGCTGGAATTACGAAGACTATGGTTTACTGGTTATAGTGTATTTAATTATTATTTTTTTACTTCTGCAGTTTCATTCATTCTACATATTCTTATTCTATGATCTTTATCTAATTTTAGTTGTAATTTCAAATTCACTTTGACACTTTTTTTTTTTTTTTAAATCTGGTCAAATCTTTTTTTAATAAAAATGTTTAATTGCTCATACATTTTTTCTCCTCAAATTTATCTCAAATCGTTTCATTCTTAAGTTATTTAGATCAATTCTAACTTATTTCAATTGTTATTTCATTATTTAGTGATAATTAAAATTTGTTCCTCAATTTAAATTAAAAATTTAAATTTTTTGTAATATCATCATTTAACCATTCTATTGTAAGTTTCATCAAAATTAAATTTATATTTCTTGATCTTTAAGTAATTATTTAATATCTTTTCATTGTAATTCACTTTTTTTAAGATAATTTGATCATTTTATCATGTCTACTCTAATTATGGAATTAAACTCAATAGCTCTAACTATCATCAATGAAAAACTCATGTTTCATTTCTATTCCATTTTAAACATTTACTTGAAGTTGCTAGAGATTCTTCCATTGAACGAGCTACCTCTGCTTCACAAGCATAAAAAGATGCATGAAAAATAAAAAATGAAGAAGCTCTTGGTTTGATTGGTCTCTCCATCATTCCTGATCTTTATGTCCTAATTGGACATTGCACCAAAGCTCATGAAGTGTGGTCCATTTTGCAACAGACATATGATAGCTCATCCGAATCCCGTAAGATTCAACTCCAAGATAACTTGGAGGACTTAAGGTATAATGATTTTAAAAATATGGATGAATTCTTACTCAAGTTTGATGCAATTAAAACTCTACTAAGTGGTGTTAATGTTAGTTTAAGTGATATTAGATTAATTACTATTATTCTTAAGAAATGTATTCCTAAAGAGTTTCAACAATTTATCACTAACATTCACTCTCATCTTGCTATTCCTACTTTAGCTCCTCATTTAACTTATGCTATCTTTCAAAATTTGTTACGTCAAGAGGAGGCTAAATTATTACAATATGGTACTATTAAGTCTTTTGAACATGCTTTTGTATCTAAAGCTCAAAATCAAACTTATAAATCACATACTCATAATAATAATACCTCTTATAATTATTCTCATAATAACAATCATAATAATCATAACTCAAATTATCAAAGACCCCATTGCACCTATTGTGGGAAAGATGACCATGTTACTAATAACTGCTTTAAAAAGAAAAAGGATAATAGACACATGAATCAAAATCACCAACCTTATAATTCTAAGGAGGATAATGGTAATTCATCCTGTCATGCATTTACAATTCCTCATAATGTTACTAGCCCTTGTTAGTGTTTTGGTGCATCTTCAGGGGGTATTTCTTCTTTTAGTATTGTAATTTGTTACCTTATGTCCTTCATGTTGCTAAGCTTTTAATTTGTTCAAGTAATCATTCTACTTTTCCTTCCAATGGTTTAATTCATTATTTAACATTAATTTCTCTCATATTTTATGTGATCTATTGTTGTATCTTTTATGAGTTCCTTTTGATCTATTGTTCCATTTGTAAGTTGCACTGGGTTGCACTTACTCAGTTGATGTTTATCAACTTATTCCATTTGTAATTTGCACTGGGTTGCACTTAATCAGTTGATGTTTATCAACTTATTCCATCTGTAAGATGCAATGGATGCACTTACTCAGTTGATGTTTATCAACTTGTTCCATCTGTAAGATGCAATGGATGCACTTAGGGCCCGTTTGGCTACTGGAATACCATATTCTGGATATGGTCAATTCAGGAAGATGTTGCATATTCAGGAAGATGCTTATCTTCAAAATGAAATCTAGAATATGGGCTGACCTATTTGGTTCACCCGGAAGATGAATGAGAAGATGCATAAGGAATTTTAATTCTTTATTTTTTAATTTCTTTGAATATGGTGTGTATATATGTGTATATATACACACATGCACACATGTGTATATACACATACATACATGTCTATATATACACATGTATATACATGTGTATATATATACACACATGTGTATATATATACACACATGTGTATATGTGTATACATGTGTATGTATACACACATATGCACATATACACACATTTTTGTACATATACACACATACACATGTGTGTTTATACACACATACATGTGTGTGTATACACACATGTGTATATACACATACAAGTGTGTATCCATGTATACACATATACACACATGTATATATACACACATACACACATGTGTATATACACATATACAAACATTTATGTATATATACACACATGTGTATATATACACACATATACACAGCATACATATACACACACAAGTGTGTATCCATGTATACACATATACACACATGTGTATATATATACACACATACACACATTTATGTATATATACGCACATGTGTATATACACACACCATACATGTGTGTATATATATAGAAATATACACATGTGTGTATATACACACATATATACACATATACACACACCATACATGTGTATATATACACACATACATGTATGCATATATACACACATATGTGTATATACACACATACATGTATGTATATATATACACATGTGTATATATACACCTGTATATATACATCCTTATAGAAATATAATATACATCTTTATAGTCAGGGATCTGACGAAATATTAAATTTGGTTTTCAAAAAATTGGAATTCCCATTCCACTTATTTTGAAATTCCAATTCCACCTATTTAGGTGGAAGATGATATTCCCATTTTGGGGGCAAAATGAGAATTTCAGAATTCCAATTCCAATTTTTTCCAAGCACCCAAACATGGAATTTGGCATTATCCATATCTAGATAATGCCAATTCCTGTCATATTCCAAGAAACAAATGGGCCTTACTTCAGTTGATGTTGATCAACTTGTTCCATCAGTAAGATGCAATGGATGCACTTACTCAATTGATGTTTATCAACTTGTTCCATCTGTAAGATGAAATGGATGCACTTACTTCAGTTGATGTTGATCAACTTGTCCCATTTGTAAGATGCAATGGATGCACTTGGGTGATCCCACAATAGTGGGTTACACTTTTTTGCCTAAATGGACATTGAAGACTATATTTTGAAAAAATATTTCAGATTCAGATGCATATTGTTGTTAAACTGTTTGAAATCAGAAGATGAGGTAAACTAGAGTCTTTTAGGATTTTTTATCTAGATTCTAAATATATTTTTTTCATTTTTTTTTTAATTGATTTGAATGATTGTTTTTTCTCCCACGAAAAATACTATGTTTCTGAAAACGTCATTTTCAAAAAGTTACGTTGACTTCATAGAGCACATCTTTTTTTCTAAAATATATATCAATGTGATTCTTTCAAATTTGGTTTTGTAACATCCATATGGAGGGCATGCAACTGGTTTGATAATATTATCATTATTATTGCATATTTTATGAACATTTGAAGTAGAGTAAACTATTACTTTGACATACCTTGACTGCATAGCTTATAACTTGTGTATTTGTCAAAATTCAATTGTTTTTTTGATAGAAAGTAGACTCAAAGATGGAGGGCACTTCTATTTTTCAATTTTTTTTCTCTTTTCTACTATTTTTCTATGAACATCAAACTTGGAGGTTTATATTCAATAAAAAACCTACATTCGATGCACGCCAATAAACATAGACCTAATTAATTCAAAAATTGTCAAATCTATATTCGTTAGAAAGCTCGTTCAGAGCACTTATGTGATGAAAAAGGACACCTCCCTATTATTCCATTTGAGCCTCACACTTGAACCCTGAATCCATGAAAATTGCAGATTTTTGTTAGCCTTTAGAAATGGCCTATATTCAGAGACTTTCGATAGAAAGTACTTTCGATCGAAACTAATTAGTTTTGATTGAAAGTACTTTCTTAGTTTAATGTCGGCATGGGTTGAAACCCACCAAAATCTTCACTGGTTAGTTTCGATTGAAACTAGCTTATTTTCGATTGAAACTAGGCAAAAAAGGTAGTTTCGATCGAAACTAGGCAAAAAAGGTAGTTTTGATCGAAAATAAGAATGTTTCGATCGAAATAAGCGGGTACTTTCTATCGAAAGTAACTCACTAAATTTCCCACCTCACAGATTTTGTGAAGATTTTCTTCCTCTGAAAAAGTGTAACCCACTATTGTGGGTTGACCCACTTACTTCAGTTGATGTTGATCAACTTGTTCCATTTGTAAGATACAGTGGATGTACTTACTTTAGTTGATGTTTATCAACTTGTTCCATTGATTGTTTTTGGTGAAGTTATTTTTCTTGAAATCCTTCTTGAAGTTTGTTGGATTTCTCATATGATTGGCAGGTATATGGTATATGGTTCTCTCTCTCTCTTAATCCTTAGTTCAATTTATATAAATCTTAATGTTGGTTTAAATTATCATCTCCTTAATGGTTCATTGCTTATGGTTCATAAGTGTAGTCATGATTGGCTAATCAATTCAAATACTTATAGGTGGTTGAGATATATGTTCTACTTGGATTATGGTTTCTTCTCCCTCACTCTTCTTTTCAACCTTACTAATGTGATGAGTTTTCATTCTTCATTACTTAGATTGTGAGTAATGCAGGTTATGGATTAGCTACCCATTCACTTGTAGTAACTCAATAATGAACTGTCTATATCCATGTGATTGATGCAATGTTGATGCATGCCTCATTTCTGCAATAGTATATTTATTTTGAGATGAGAGGATGATTGTTCTTTATGGTACCTTGACCATTTGGTGTATCTTGATTTCATGTTTAGCTCCTTTATTTGATGAAATCTCATGCATTTCTTTAAAGATATTTTCTGATATTACAGTTTCAAAGTTACACTAACTTGAATATTAGATTATATTCTTCTTGTGGATAGGTTCCTTGGTTTTTTTTTATTATTTTCAGGTGAATCTCCAAGGCCCGCTTATGGAATCAATACCTCTTCACATGTCCTATTACTTCAAGACTTGAATCAAGACAATAAAATCTCTTCCCTATATTGAAGACCAAGTTGCAGATTTTGTAAAGAGACATTTCACTCTCATTGTAAAAATTTGGGTTTAATTCCCTTAATTTAAGTCCCCCAAGTAAAGATTAAAGGGGGGTGTTAGAATTTGATCTTTCCTTGGTTGAAAATATGTAATTAAAGGATAAACCAAGGTATCCTTATTTATATTTTTCCTCTAGTCCAAGTAGGAGGACATGTCACTATTTTGTAATTCCTTTAATAAGGAAATTACATATTCCTCCTTAAGAGGAATCTCACATTTGTCACACACACAATATAAATGTAGCATTCATAGAAGATGGGAGTTACATGAAAACTCCTCCACTCATCTCTATTTAAGAGATGCCTCTCACACACTTGTCTAATAATCTTCTCTTCTTTCTCACTTCTCCTCACAGTCTCATCTTTCTCTCAATATTGTATTGAGCTCATTTCTCTCATTCTTTAGGCCTTGTGCCATATTCATATTCTTCACAAGGGGTTTTTCTTGTTTTTCCCCTTTAAAATACTTGTGTTATTGTCTTGGTTCTTGGAGCATTTTGGTGATCTCTTGGCTTGATTCTTTATAGCAATTCCTCACTATCTCTCTTGGTGAACTTGGTAAATTCCTTTCATGCATTAGTCACACTTGGATTCTTTCATTTTCTCTACTTATTTTTTTATGATTCCTAACAATTCATTGTCTTTAACTCTTCTTGGATCTCCATCGGGGCTTCATGGTGAACCATAGGATCTAAGTGCTCTACACTACACTCCTCAACTTTGAATATTTTCCAAGTCCTCTTGGAAACACCTATAAAAAAATCATTAGATAAAAAATAGAGGCCTTCATCTTGACCTTTGGCTTAAACATGGCTTCATCATGCCATCGTTTCCTTGCTTGTCCTTCCAACACTTGGACCTTTCTTATCTTGACTTTTTGTTGTCTCCCATGGGAAAAATGTGGACCACATTCTATTTCTCTTGGTCCTCCACCCTCAGTGTCTCTGATGCAAAATTTTGCAAATGCATCACAAGTGCCTCCAAAGGAAACTCCTCCTCTTTGACACCTTCATCATGTCATATCTCCATGTTTGGAGAATACACCAACTCTAAGTCCTCCTCATGACCCACCACTATAATAAAATCACCTTTAGTCCCTTATTTTGAGACCCCTGATGCTTTCAAATCATCTTCATGCCACTCTTCTTGATATTCAACAAATTCCTCATTCACCTTTAAGGTTGCTTCTTCTGGAGCCTCACAATGCATTGTCAAGGTAGTAACTTGCATGGTACCCTCCAAAGGACATATCATTGTCCCAATCACCAATACCTCTTCATTATCAAGCCCTTCAAGACTTTATTCCTTATTGTCTTCATCAAAATATTCCATCTTTGATTCATCATTTGAAACCTCTTCAACATTGGCTTCCTCATTTTCTTTCAACAACTCTTCTTCCATCCTCATTTCTCCCTCTAGGAGTTATGAAATCATCCTTATTCTTGATTCAATCTCTTCTATTTATCTCTCCAAGATTCTTACCTTCTCTTCTTCTTTCTTCCTTGCTTATTCTTCTTTCCTCTTCTTTCTCTCAACTACCTTGTCATCATTCAAGAATTCTTTCAGCGTCTTGATCAACTCCTTCTTTGATCTTGTCTATGCCATCTTAGGTCTCTCTTCCTAGACCTTTTTCTTTCTCTAATACCACTTGATGCAGAGGCTAGGGTTCAACTAGAAGTCTTCTTAGGAGATATCCCTATCACTCCTTTTTTTTGTAACAACACTCAAAACTTCCTCTAGATTGGATCAACAACATGGATCCAACCCCCTCACTAGGCCTATTCATGCAGAGGGTCTAGAGTTCTAAGTGTTTACTCTTCTTCAAATTTTTAATCAACTCCCTTGAACCATCCAATGGTTTCAACCACCTATGTCTTCTTCACCAAGTTTGGCTTCCTAGGGTTTGGTTTCAACTTGCCTCCTTGGTATAGTTGAAATGATGAAGAAACAATGCATAATACACTTCAACTAGTCCAACTAGTCCTCCATTTACCTTGCTTTCTCCCTTGATTTCCCTGTAGAAATATAAGCCCTTGCTTAGGATCTTTCCCAAACCTACTGTTGGTCCTTTCCCATCTTCTTGGTACTCTAAATTCCCATTTGGAACCTTTCAAACACTTCTGGCCACCTTGCCAATCCCTTTGTTATCGCTATACAATGATAGTCCTAATTAGGCCTAATTGTAATAGGTCTATTTTCACTGTGTTTGTCCAAGTACTGAAAATTATTCCACAACCCTAGGGAAGGCTATATGATTCTAAAATCTATCACCTATCCCTTCAAGAATCCAAAGTTATAGGTCTTCAAGACACCCACAACCCTAATTTCAACCAGGCCCTAGTTTCTAGGCTATGTTTTAGATCTCTGGACCAGTCTCTGCAAAAATGCATCTACTTGATCTTCAAACTTCATAGCAACTCTTGAAATGAATTTAAAAATCAAGGGGAAACTCTAGGGCTTCCACACATGCCACTTAGATGTTCGTACTAGATCATGGGTGTGCTCTTCCAATTAGATATTCACACTGTCCTAGATCACCTACTCCAAGTAGTTAGCCTAGGGCATCACTCCAAAACTAGGAGTTCAGTTGAAAGAACCAAAATTGAAACCAAAACACTATGTATAGACCCTAACCTATCATTCTACAAAGTCTCATTCATTTTCAACCGTGTATGCTTAGGTTAGAGCCATTTTTGTTCTTGCAACTCTACAAATGGAAGTTGTAGACACAGTCACCAAAAACAAAGTGTAACTCTGCAATCCCTAAACTTGAAATAAAAATTGAATATGAAAAAGAAATCTAAGGCTAATCTCTACACTCCCATGGAGTCATATTGTACAATCCAATTCGTACACAACCGTAGAAGATTCTAGAAACACTGTAATTGAAAGGAAAAACTTAGAAAAACATTCGTACAGTACTTGCACATGTGTGGTCTACAACTAAAACTTCATTAACCTTCAAAATTATTCATCCCATTCTCAAATACCCAAGCATGGGTGGTTACAACCATCCATTCTTGATTTGCAACTTTTGAAAAATTTACTTGAGCAACTTTTGAAAGTTGCTAAGCAATTTGTGCATTTCTTTTTTTTTATGTTTTTGGTCAACTCGATGCTCCTTGACCTATCCTAGGACCCTTGTTAGGTCACTTAGGACCCTAAAAGAGACTATTTCCCATATTTTCTAAAAATTAGCAACTTTTTAGACCATTTGACAACTCTTAGGACCTATGAGCAAATTTTTCTCTTACAAACAAAAATGAACAAGCTTGGATCCAAAGACTTGTGGATCTTATTACAAACACATTAAAGACTCCTAAAAAACCTTAGACATATTCTAACCCAACTTCAAACCAAAATGGGAGGTGCTCTGCACCATACTCCCTTGGGACAAAGAACTCAAGTCCCTTGAGTTGGAAGGTCTTCAATGGTGACTCCATGCTTCAGTATGTCTACTTCAGTCATCCAAGTGGCTTCACCATCTGTAAATCCTTGCCACTTCACAAGATAATCTTTGTATGTACCCTTCCTAGTCTTCTTAATCACCTTGGATTCAAATACACTGTCCAATTGCAGCGGTTGAGGAGTGGGAAAATATCTGATCCAATCATCTTTTGCCAAGTCTGAAAGAGTTTGCTGACCAGTGTCAAAAAGAAGACCCTTATAGGGATACAAGTCACACACATTGAAGATGGGTGAGATGCCCAAATGAGGAGGTTACTCTACCTCATGTGCATTATTACCATACTTATGCAATATCTTTAATGGTCCTATCTTCTTCATCAGTAGCTTGGTTGGCTTTCCTTTTGGAAATCTCTCCTTCCTAAGGTAGGAAAGTACCAGATATTCCTCCTTGAATTGAAAATCCCTCCTTGTCTTATCTACCTTGGTCTTGTATTTGTCCACTTGTTGTTGTAAAGTCTTCTTAACTTGGTCATGAAGTTATTTCATCTTCTCTGCAAAGGATTCTCCTTGGGCACTCCTATCCTGCAAACTAAGATGCCTCAACTCCATGATCCCTCTTGGATTAGCCTCATAAACTATTTCAAATGGGCTCTTTCCAGTGTTCCTATTGATGGAGTCATTATAGGGATAATCTGTCTGTCACATTATGTGATCCCATGATTGTCCATTTTGGTTAGTCAAGCATCTTAATAGGTTACCTAGAGACCTATTTACTACCTTAGTTTGTCCATCTGACTGAGGGTGATAGGTTGAAGAGAAAGATAAGTTTGTACCTAGCATTTTCCAAAGGGTTCTCCAGAATTGGCCCACAAACTTACTGTCCCTATCACTTACTATATTCAGTAGCAATCCATGGATCCTCACTATGTCTATGAAGAAAAGACCTGCAATGTGGGAAGCATCATTGGTTTGTCTGCAAGGAATGAAGTGTGCCATCTTTCTAAACCTTTACACCCCTAAAAACACACTATCATGTCCTCTTGGTGTCTTAGGCAGTCCCAAAACAAAGTCCATGCTCAAGAACTCCCAAGGTCTCTGTAGTATGGATAGAGGCTGAAACAATCTAGTGTTGCTACTATGTCCTTTGGATCTCTGGCATATCTAACATTGCTCCACAAAATTTATGATATCTCACTGTAACTTAGGCCAATAATAATGCCTATTCACTCTCTCAAGTGTCTTGTCCACTCCAAAGTAGCCTCCCAAATTGCCTTGGTGTTTTTCCTCGACTATGTTCTCCCTCATTGAGCATTGAGGTATACACAACAAGTGTCCCTTGAAAAATAGTCCTTCCTGCAACATATAGTCAGTAAACTCCACCTTAAATCTTTGTTTAAACTTTTCACATGCTTCATAAACATCCTTGAAATCTTTGTCTTCTTTGTAGAGGTATTTAAGGTCACTCATCCCTACACTTTGCAATTGTATCTCCTGGATAGTCAAGACTCTACTACTTAGTGCATCTGCAACTTTGTTGCTAACACCTTTCTTATGTTTTACAATAAAAGTATATGCTTGCAAGGATTCTACATACTTCAGGTGCCTTTGATTCAACTTCTCTTGCCCATTCAAGAAGCTAAGGGCATGATTATCTGTATAAAATACAAATTCTCTTGGTAGGAGATGATGTCTCCAATTTTTTAGTGCTTGTATCATTGCATACAACTCCAAATCATAGGTGGAGTACTTTTTCTTGGATTCATTCAACTTCTCTGAGAAGAATGCAATAGGGTGACCCTCTTGACTCAACACTACCCCAATGGCTAGTTTACTAGCAAACTCCACCACAAATAACTAATTGAAGTTAAGAGTAGGTATCTCTGCTATCTTCCTCTTTAACATTTCAAAGCCTTTATTTTCTACTTCTGTCCACTTGAACTGACATTTAATTCCTCCCTTTGTTGTATTAAGTAATTGGTGCACATAAATGGCTAAAGTTTCTCACAAACTTCCTATAATAAGAGGCTAGTCCATGAAAACTCCTAACATCTCCTATGGATCTAGGTGTTTTCCATTCCAATATATAATTTACCTTATCAAGATCCATCTTCATGTATCCATTAGAAACAACAAATCCAAGGTACACTAGTTCAGCTTTCAAAAACTCACATTTTTCTTGGTTGATCATAAGTTTATCTTGGTGTAGCCTCCTCAAAACCATTTCCAAGTGCTTCATGTGCTCCTCCTTAGACCTGCTAAAGATCAAAATGTCATCAAGATAAACAATTACAAATTTACCTATAAAGTCAGCTAATACTTCATTCATGAGCGTCAAGAATGTACTAGGTGCATTGCTCAGGCCAAAGGGAATTACAAGCCACTCATACAAACCTTCATTTGTCTTAAAGGTTGTTTTCCACTCATCACCAGGCCTAACTCTAATTTGATGGTACCCTAATTTCAAATATACCTTGGAGAAATATAAAGAACCCCCTAGGTTGTCCAACAAAGCCTCAATCCATGGTATGGGAAATCTGTACCTAATTGTAATCTTGTTAATAGACCTAGAGTCAGTACACATCCTCCATTTTCCAACCTTCTTAGGTGCAAGGACAGTTGGCATAGTACAAGGACTTAAACTCTTCCTTATAAGCCCTTTCTCTAGCAAATCTTGGATCTGTTTAGCAATCTCTGCGTTCTGACTTGGAGTCATTTTATATGCTGCCTTGTTAGGTAAGGTAGCTCTAGGTATTAGGTCTATTTGATGACTCATATCCCTCATAGGTGGCAAAGCACTAGGCAATCCATTATCCATTATCTCATGGTATTTCTCCAATAGTTGTTGTACTTCTTGAGGCATGTTGAATTTCTCCTTAGTCTCTTCTCTTAGCTTCACTATCACTGCACAACAAACCCCTCTGTCCTTCATCATGACTTTAAGAAATTCCTTTCCACTCATGAGCATCACACTAGTCCCCACATTCTTCTCTTCATTAGGTTATATCAAAGGATCCATTTGAAACTTCTTACCTTGTTTAGTGATTACATATTTGTTCTTTTCCCCATCATAAATGGCCTTTACATCATTTTTCCATGGAAATCCTAATAGGAGATGACATGCATCCATAGGCAATATGTCACATAATTCTTTGTCTTTGTACTCTCCTATTTCAAAATCCACTAAAGTTTGTTCATCCACCACTATCTGCTAACCCTTGTTTAGCCATGACACCTTGTAGGGTGTATGTGGGGTATCCTTCTAAGCTTTAGTTTTTCCACCATCTTAGTTGAAATTATGTTCTTTGTGGAGCCATAATCCACTATCACCTTGTAGATCTTCCCATGTGATCTACAAGTAGTTTAAAAAAAATTCTTCCTTTGAGGTGGCTCTGCAATACTAGGAACTTTTAATAAATTCCTTCTCAACATAAGATTTTTTCCATCCAATGCTAACCCTACCTTGGAAATTGGTGAGGTGACACTTTGTGTATCCTCTTCTTGTACTAAATGGGTTCTTCTTTCTCCCATGGATGATGTGGAAGCTTTATTAGGACATCTGCCCATAGTATGGCCTACTTGGTTGCAATTGTAGAATCTACCAGTGAAGACAAAATTAGTTCTGCCTTGTGACTGAAACCTACCTCTTAGAGGCCCTCTTCCTCTATATCCTCCCCTCTGAAAAGAACCTCTATACTAATATCCTCCATTGTTGTCTGTAGACTAAGCTTCTTCTAGCCTACTTGGGCTTTGACCTCTTCTAAAGTTACCCCTACCTCTGAATCCTCTATGGCTCTACCTCTTTGTTGGAAATCACTCCACCTTTTAGCTTTCTCTTCTTCTCTCAATGCTAATTGAAAGCATTTTTGCATACTCTTAGGTGCCATCATACTGATCTCATCTTGGATTCCTTGCCTCAATCCATTGAGATACCTTGCTACCCTTTCTACCTCTTCTTCCTGTCTCCTTGCCCTTAGACTCAACTTGTTAAATTCCTCAGTATAGGAACTTACTATCAGCTCTTTTTTCTTTAGGTTCTTTAACCTCTGATATATCTATATCTCATAATTAGTGGGTAGGAATTGTACCCTCAATATGATCTTCATCCTATCCCAAGAGACTATTTTCTTCATCCCGATTGTTACCCTATCATCTTGCATCATATTCCACCAAACCAATGTTGATCCCTTGAGCCTAGCCTTGGTATAACTGAATCTTTTCTCCTCTGCCACTTCTTTGTAATCGAATTGGTTATCTATGGTAATGTAGGTGCATCACAAGACTAGAAGCATTTTGAAAGAGCTTGGATTGTACATGGACTCATATGGTTATTTTACATTGCAATATGGCTTAGTAAGACATTTTGTGTCTTATTGATGTATTTGGGTAAGGATAAGTCTTAGTAGTCTAAGTGTCAAAGATGTAATAAATAAAAGGTTTGTATAATCGTGAAGTTGACAACTTCATTGTCAACTCCACGATACTTTTCTAGTTTAATTTTTAGTTAGAAAGTTAGTGTCGGTTTAGGAAGGGTAAAGTTAGTAAGGATATGCCAAGTGTAACTGACCCATGAAGAATATGAAGGGTCATTTGTAACTGTCGAAGAATCTCCTCTTATAGACAGAGATACAATTACAAAAGATAAGAGTCGATAAGGGAAGTAAGTTACGGTGAAGAGGAGAGAGAGATGAGAAATATTAGGCTCTTTGGTTTTCAACAGAGAGCCACCATTTATGTTATGTATTCAAGGATTTTAATGAGATGTTATATATATTAAAGTCTCTTACCCTAGTATTTCCTGCATATTGATTTCATAGCTTTCATTATGATTCGATTACTCTATGTTTATTTTCAGTTTCTTATGTTTTAATAAAGAATATATCTGGTTTATGAATCGGGTTGTAGAGTCATTGTCAATTTCACATTAAGAAGTCATGTCTTTAATATCGGTTTGTAGAATATATATTTTATTGTCAATGGTCAATTTTATTAATATATAGTGGACTGCAAGTCCATGGATTCATTACATATCATTACAGATCGACTTCATGAGTTCCCTTTGAATAGTTGTTGTATCATCATATGTTTCAATTTGAAGGATAGAATGCAGTAGTGTAATGGATCAAGTTTTATATCAGGGAGTCTCGTTTATGAATCAGGTCTTTCAAAGTTATTACTAAATGATATGAAGAGTTTAGTTCATGGCGTTCAGTTTATTACAGTCCTGAACGAGATAGTGAAACGACTTTGTATGACAGTGAGGTGATTTTTATAACTTAATAATCATTTCTAAATGAATTGGAAACAGTTTACAGAACTGTTACTAAGTTGATGGTGGATTCAAATAATGATAAGTGATAGTTTATTTATCCCATGGGTAAGCCGAGAAGAGGTGTATCGACAGTCGCCTTGGAGGGAGTTACTTCACAATGTTACTTGTATCTGCAATAGCCCAAATGATATTGAAGACCATTCCAAAAAAATGATAGTCAGAGAAAATTGCATATTGCACTCGGTCTTTGGTAGAAGGAGAAAGGTGGTGAGCATCTATTACATGCATACTCAAGCTGGAACTGACTGTAGGGTGGTGAGAATAATCTCAGCCATGACAAGTAATAAGAGCTGGAGGTAAGACATCCATGGGTGAGTGTGATTCAGTGAAATAATAGAAGGAAATATAAAATTATTATTATTATCATTTCTTGTGGGGTATTGAAAGATTATTGGAACACCAAGAGCCTCTAATTTGATGTTTTCAAAGAAAGGAATGAGGATATATAGATTCATAGAATTTTTTGTAAATGACATGTAGATTTAACAAATTTCATCAATGCCCTCTACATCAGGTGGTATCAGAGCTAGAAGCGTGTGAAAGGTGGAAATCACACTCGGACCTAGCGGTGATAGATTATGTTTTATTCTTAAGTATGTTTTAACAAAGTTTGTGCAAATAAGTTTCCAGATCCTCTCTTTTTGTTGTGTACCCATTTGTGAATGATTGTTCGGGGAGACTTAATCCAACTTGGCTAACTAGGTTTGAGTCCTTCACAAGAATTTAGAAGTGTTGGATAAGAAACAAGTTACAGTGTTTGAGTTTTAATGGAAAGTAAAGAAGAGATGTCAAATTTTCTATTTAGATTGGATACATGGATTGCACGCGAGGAAGCACAAGAGAAAAAGAAGAAGAAAGAAGAAGAGAAAAAGAGACAAGAGGAAAGCAAGGAAGAGATATCAAAATTTCTATTTAAATTGGATGCATGGATTGCACATGAGGAAGCGCAAGAGAAAAATAAGAAGATAGAAGAAGAGTTAATGGTAGCTGAGATAAAGTTAGAAATGATGAGGAAAAGAGATCAAATGATGGAAGCCCAGATAGCAGATGAAGAAGAAGAAATGAAGGAGAAGAGTTGTCCATTGGAAGGACAAGAGAAGGAAACTAATGCTGGTGAAGAGAAGAGGGTTGTGGATGAACCTTGTGTTGAGATGGTTCTAGTTGAAGACAAAGATGCTAAGATTCTTGTTGATTTGGGCAGCAAAGATTTGATTCCGGAAAATCTTGAGGATAGTGACATGGTTCATGATGATCAAATAGTAGATGAAGTGATCTCATATGAAGCAACATTAGCATTGGTGAGCATGGAGAATAACTGGACAGTAGTTCACAATGAAGGAACTTTTCCTAGTGCTAAATATGGAGATGGAGTCCTAATTATTTTAAAGGATCAAACTAGCATTCATCTTCATGAAGGAGAAACATTTGTTTTATCTAACATATTTTTTATAGGAGTCCAACAAATGACACACTCGAACTGGAAGACTTGAAAGAAAGTGAATTCAATGGGACTTGAATTTTTGTGTCCCCGGGAGTATGATGCAGGTGCATCACGACACTGGAAGCATTTTGAAAGAGCTTGGATTGTACATGGACTCATATGGTTATTTTACATTGTAATATGGCTTAGTAAGCCATTTTATGTCTTATTGATGTATTTGGGTAAGGATAAGTCTTATTAGTCTAAGTGTCACAGATGTAATAAATAAAAGATTTGTACAATCATGAAGTTGACAACTTTTTTGTCAACTCCATGATACTTTTCTAGTTTAATTTTTAGTTAGAAAGTTAGTGTCGGTTTAGGAAGGGTAAAGTTAGTAAGGATATGCCAAGTGTAACCGACCCATGAAGAATATGAAGGGTTGTTTGTAACTATCAAAGAATCTCCTCTTATAGACAGAGATATAATTACAAAAGATAAGATTCGATAAGGAAAGTAAGTTACGGTGAAGAGGAGAGAGAGATGAGAGATGAGAAATATTAGGCTCTCTGGTTTTCAGCAGAGAGCCACCATTTATGTTATGTATTCAAGGATTTTAATGAGATGTTATATATATTGAAGTCTCTTACCATAGTATTTCCTTCATATTGATTTCATAGCTTTCATTATGATTCGATTACTCTATGTTTATTTTTGGTTTCTTATGTTTTAATAAATAATATATTTGGTTTATGAATCAGGCTGTAGAGTAGAGTCATTGTCAATTTCATATTGGGAAGTCATGTCTTTAATATAAGTTTGCAGAATATATATTTTATTGTCAATGGTCAATGTTATCAATATATAGTAGACTGCGAGTCCATGGAGTCATTACATATCATTATAGATTGACTTCATGAGTTCCCTTTGAATAGTTGTTTTATCATCATATGTTTCGGTTTGAAGGATAGAATGCAGTAGTGTAATGGATCAATTTTTATATCAGGGAGTCCCATTTACAAATCAGGTCTTTCAAAGTTGTTACTAAATGATATGAAGAGTTCAGTTCATGGCATTCAGTTTATTACACTCCTGAACGAGATAGTGAAATGACTTTGTATGACAGTGAGGTGATTTTTATAACTTAATAATCATTTCTAAATGAATTGGAATTGGTTTACAGAACTATTACTAAGTTTATGGCGGATTCAAATAATGATAAGTGATAGTTTATTTATCCCATGGGTAAGCCAAGAAGAGGTGTATTGACAGTTGCCTTGGAGGGAGTTACTTTATAGCATTACTTGTATCTACAATAGCCCGAATGATATTGAAGACCATTCCAAAAAAATGATAGTCAGAGAACATTGTGTATTTCACTCGGTCTTTGGTAGAAGGAGAAAGGTGGCAAGCATCTATTACATGCATACTCAAGTTGGAGCCAACCATAGGGTGGTGAGCATAATCTCAGCCATGACAAGCAATAAGAGCGGGAGGTAAGATGTCCATGGGTGAGTGTGATTCGGTGAAATAATATAAGGAAATATAAAATTATTATTATTATCATTGCTTGTGGGGTATTGAAAGATTATTGGAACACCGAGAGCCTCTAATTTGATGTTTTCAAAGAAAGGAATGAAGATATACAGATTCGTAGAATGATTTGTAAATGACATGCATATTTAACAAATGCCATCGATGCCCTCTACATCATATGGCCTCTAACCAATCTAGCAACTCTTCTCCATTCAAACTGCCACTATAGTAAGGAATTTGTTCGATGCTATCTTTATTGATAGATTTGAAGAATCACAGAACACTCTCTATTCCTTATCCTTCTCCACTTCTTTACCTTTTCTATATGTCTCCCATGTCTGGCTTTCATCCTCCTCACTTTCATCTCCCCATTCAGTGACTCTCCTCTTACTCTTTGATTCTGTCAAATTGTCCTTTGCCAATATTTCTTAGACCAAGTCGACTATGGAATCCTTATTCATTGCCTTGGGTGGCATGTTGTCAATATTGTGGCTCTCCTCCCATTCAAACATACACCCAAATTACTATAGTTCTGGCTCTGATACCACTCTGATGTAGAGGGTCAAGAGTTCTAAGTGTTTACCCTTCTTCAAATTGTTAATCAACTCCCTTGAACCATCCAAGTGTTTCAACCACCTATGTCTTCTTCACAAATTTTGGCCTCCTAGGCTCTAGTTTAAACTTTCCTCCTAGGTATAGTATAAATTATGAAGAAACAATGCATAAGCTGCTTCAACTAGTCCAACTAGTCCTCCATTTACCTTGCTTTCTCCCTGGATTTCCCTTTAGAACTCAAAGCCCTTGCTTAGGATATTTCCCAAACCTACTGTGGGTCCTTTACCATGTTCTTGGTACTCTAAATGCCCATTTGGAACCTTTCAAACACTTCTGGCCACCTTACCAATCCCTTTGTTATCGCTACACAAGGATAGTTCTAATTAGTCCAAATTGTATTAGGTCTATTTTCACTGTTTTTGTCCAAGTACTATGAATTATTCCACAAAACCCTATGGAAGGCTATATGATTCTAAAAGCTATCACCTAGCCCTTCAAGAATTGAAAGTTATAGGTCTTAAACACACCCACAACCCTAATTTCCACCAGGCCCTAGTTTCTAGGCTATGTTTTAGGCCTTTGGACTAGTCTCTGCAAAAATGCATCCAATTGATCTTCAAACTTCATACCAACTCTTGAAACCAATTGAAAACTAAAGGGGACACTCTAGGGCTTCCACATATTCCACTTAGATGTTTGTACCAGATCATGGGTGTGCTCTTCCAATTAGATCTTCACATTGTCCTGGCTCACCTACTCCAAGTAGTTAGCCTAGGGCATCACTCCAAAAATAGGAGTTCAATTGAAAGAACCAAAATTGAAACCAAACCACTATTTAAAGACCCTAACCTATCATTCCACAAGATCTCATTCATTTTCAACTGTGGATTCTTAGGTTAGAGCCATTTTTGTTCCTGTGACTCTGCAAATGGAAGTTGCAAACACAGTCACCAAAAATAAAGTGTAACTGTACAATCCCTAAACTTGAAATCAAAATTGAATATGAAAAAGAAAGCTAAGGCTAAGCTCTACACTCCCATGGAGTCATATTGTACAATCCAATCTGTACACAATCATACAAGATTGCAAAAACATGGTAATTGAAAGGAAAAACTTAGAAAAACATCCATACAGTACTTGCACACATATGGTCTACAACTAAAACTTCATTAACCTTCAAAATTATTCATCCCATGCTCAAATACCCAAGAATGGGTGGTTACAACCATCCATTCTTGATTAGCAACTTTTTGCAAGCAACTTTTGAAAGTTGCTAAGCAATTTGTGCATTTCTTGCTTTTTGATATTTTTGGTCAAATCGATGCTCCTTGACCTATCCTAGGACCCTAGTTAGGTCACTTAGGACCCTAAAGGAGACCATTTCCTACAGTTTCTCAAAATTAGAAACTTTTTATACTATTTGACAACTCTTAGGACCTATGAGAAACTTTTTCTCTTACAAACAAAAATGAACAAGCTTGGATCCAAAGACTTGTGGATCTTATTACGAACAAATTAAAGACTCCTGAACAACCTTAAACAAATTCTAACCCAACTTAAAACCAAAATGGGAGGTGCTCTACACCACCTATTAATTGTTATTACTCCTTCATTTTAACCTTCTCCTCCACTAGAATCCACATGCTTAGTTCTACCACCACTCAACCTCGCCATCCATACACATTTGACAATGTGGTGTGGCTGTCCCAACCACTAGTGCTTCACTTTCTTTCCATAACCTAAAAAATTGGATCACTCTCTATGGATCCGCCACTTCTCTTCTCACAAAAGGGATTCTCTCCATATCCCCACACAACATTTAAACTCTCAACTCCCTCAACAAACTCTCTTAAACAACTCTTTGTTCACTGTCTTATTATGACAGTCAATAACAATGTGTAAAGGATAGTTACCTTTGAGTACCCAATCCTTGTGTCTCCTTGCCCCTAACTGAAAAGAGAGCCTTTAGCACCCCTCCAAATTTGTATCTTCTACCACCAAATGCTATAAACCCTTAAACATAATAAACTATTTCATTTACCAAAATAGACTTCCAACTCATTGTCCTACTATGACAGTCTAGACACTCCTTTGGAAAAGTCACACAAACTACTCTTGCATAGGGTTCCTTTCCCCCCTAACCACTTAACCACCTTAGGGACACACCCTACTAACTTCCCAAACCCCTGTCTCCTTCACACAACCCTTCTGACATATGTGTGAAGGACTTTATCCACAAATTTCCCTGTCACTATGCTCTTTGTAATAGAATAACAATCACTTCCTTGGCCCAAACATGTGTCAATCACTGCATGGACTCCTACAACTCCAAGGGAGGTTAATATACAACCCCTCCTTATCTGTACCAAAGATGGGAGTTTATTTCCACGTGCCACCTAAGATAAGTCACATCTTTATCTTCTTGGGTTACCCTATTGGAGGGTTTGGACAATTTTTACTTAAACACTAATATCTCTCACAAAACTTAACCAAAGAAAGTTATTCAAAGACTAAAATGACCTAAAAAAAGGCTATTAACATTTCTAATTAATAATATGTTAAGAAAAAACCTTCCAAGGCACGGTATGTCTTTCCTAACTAACTGTTATAGAGAAAAACCAGTGAATTTGAGAAAATACATGTTTATTGAATCAAACTTTACAATATCTTCTTTCTCCTGACTCTCCCTTAATTCATTGGGCTATTAAAATTGTAGATGTCCAAAAATATTAATATTAATTTCCTCTTATTCCTCTAACTATTTAATTCAATCAATTAAATAGTTTCATTTGCTAGTATTTATCAATGATCAAATACTATTCCAATGTATTTTATTTAAAATACATTTACCTCACAAAACCCCCTTTTTAATAAATTTATATTTATTAAAATCCCTCCATATTCATAATTCTCCTAAACTATGATTTATTCAAATCTAATTTGAATTATAATCTAAACCCTAGCTAGGAACCTATTAATCCAACCTAGAGACCTACCCTATTCCTACTCTACTCCCATCACCTCACTTCCTAAGCATGCTTCCCTACCTAACTGTCCTCTAAATCATACTTAAAGGGTGATTCCTAACCTTTTTAAGGCTAATGGAATGATCACCCACATGGGTAAAGTCTCTCCAAAAAGGCCACCCATTCCTCTTAAATTCCTCTTACAACTTTGTCTTCCACTTGGAATTCTTGAGCCACTAATTATTAAATGCTATCTCTGACTCAAAATTGGCCATCCCCTCAAGCCTATCTGTCCCTTATGCGGCTCTTATGTGGATGCCACATAGATGCCACATTATCCAAGCCCTCTTCTTCTCCTCCAAAATCCTATAAATAGAGGCCTTCTCCTCTTCATTTTTTATCTCTCATATTTGCATTGTTATTATGCTAACATAGCTCTAGATTTCATGTTTTCATTGCTAGTTTCATGTTTTCATGCTTAAATCATTTATAATTTACATGCTAGGATAATGGTTAATGAATCATAGTTTCTTTCAATTTTCTTGCATATCATTTTCATTGCTTAGAATATCATCTTGAAGAAGATTTGAGACTAGTTCTTCGTACTAACTCTTGAATCTCTCTTCTTGCTTTACAATCTTGCATTTGCATTGGGATCCATTGAATTTTGTGTATTTGAGAGAGCACACCCACATCTACCAAAATGAGCAAATCAAACAAGTTAAATAGGGTGCTTACTTGTTTTAGCTTAATCTGATATTATTTGGTGTTCTTTGTTTCTTGCTTGCACCTTCATGTGATTTTGAATTGATTATTTGTGCTAACCCACTAATATTGCATGTTTGAGCTTGCTCCCAATAGATAGAATAATTCCTCATACACATTCTGGCACACCCGGTGGAACCCACATCCCTAAAACCATTCTAATTCTTGTCTTTTTTCTTCAAATTTTGCTAAGCACGCGGATCAGCATCTGGATTTTACGCGGAGGCTTCTGCGCAAACGTTGTTTCTCTGTGCACTATCGCTCGATGGCTATTCTCTGAACTGGCATCTCTGCTTGGCTTCATTAATTTGAGATTTTTTACAAAACATAAGCTGTTATTTATCAGGATTTTAGTTTTCCCACTGCTTTTCAGTATTCTAGCTTTCTATTTTTTAGCAGACATCAATCTAACAAGTAGTTATAATACTAAAATTTTACTAAGGGAACAAAATATTGATAAAATATTAAAGAATACTAACTTTTAATCGTTTGGATAATCTCAAATGGCTAAATTTGATCAAATTAAGGACTAAGAAGAAGGAAAAATTAACTTTGTTTGCTGTCTTTTTGAACTTGCAGGTACAACAGCGTCTGCAAAAATGTTGATTCAGGTTTCAGTGTCTGCACAAATGCCAGTTCAGGAAAATCATCGATCAACATCTGCGTTTCATGAATCGACGTCTACAACTAGTATATCAATTTTTTGGTTTTCTGTGTTTTCTGGCCTATTTTCCTGCATTCGGTCATTTTTAAGCTAAAACACAAAACTAGCATCTACACCCTGAACCGACGTCTACGCTCTGTCAAATTGGTTTTATTATTTGCTAAAAATTGTTAAGTGGTTTTTGTGTTTTTAACGCTTGTCAAAGGCTAAAACTAAAACTACTAATCAGTTGTTTTGCAGCACTGCTTGCCAAAGACACAAATTCAAAACTACTCACATTTGTCTTGCAGGTTTCTTCAAATCAAAATTGACCAAATGATCATGTTTGTGATAATCTTTTTTAGGCACATAGACTAATTATCTAGATTTCTTTGTCTAATCTGAAATAAGTGTTAGGGGATTATGCTCTCTTCCCTTTTGGGAAGATCAAAAACCTAGACACACTTGCTTTGTGTTAAACAATTGAATCTTTTGGGAAAGAACAAACATGTTTTGCATGTCTGGGAGAAAATGACATTGGGTAGGAGAGTATGCTCTTTTCCCCTTGTGGAAAATAAAAAATCTAGACCCCTCTCATTGCCAATCCATGCTTTTCAAATTAATCCTTTAGATGGGCCTACCGGTCGAGGAAAAAATCTCCTGGGAACAACCCACGTGAGAACAAGGTGTAAGCCACACCACTCTAACTCACGTTAATCAAATTTACTCTTTGGGGTTAAAGCCTTGGGATTCAATTGGAATTTGAGCTTATACTCGGATCTCATCTAACTTAAGTGTGGCCTCACAGTCTCAATCATGTTTACGTGACCACTTTTGTCAAGACACTCTATGGGGCTATACACTTGAATCGTGCTTGTGCAGACATAGAGGATACAATTGAACAGAGACACTTACTAAACACTCTAGGCTTAGAAACTATCCAAAACACCCCTGAAAGGAGATAATGCTTGTGCAAGGAAGATAGTAACTTCGCCAAGATCACTTGTACATTCATGCCACCCTGAGTGTTTGGAACCAGATAATACAGTGTCATGACTAGAGCCATTGCATGATTGGTGATTCTTGTGTTCTGATTAGCTCTTGTGTGTGTGCCTAAGCTTATGAGAAAGTATTTTCATGCTATACCAATTCCTTAGGTAGATTTGTGCTTGAAGTGTTTGAAGAACATTTGCAAATCCAAAACACAAACAAAATATCCAACATTCAAATTTGTCACTTGCTTTTATCCTTCAAGGTTTCTTTGTCCCTTGTCGGATTGTTTTCAGACACATGCTTGTTCTTTTCTGGTTTGACTATGTTGAAATTGGTTCTTGCCATGGAACAAACCTATTGAAAATTAGACAGAAATCAAAATTTTGCCAAATCATCAAGACAACGTCCCTTTGCAAAGATTACCTTGAGCTCTAATTTTTATAATTTGGTCTTTTATGAGATATGTCCTAAAACCTCCAACTATTCATCCAAGATCAGATCTATTTATAGGACATGACCGATTCCAAGAAGCATAAGGAGGTAAAAGCTTCGTTACCACCCGTGCAAAGAGAAAAGAAAAACTCAACCTAAGAGGCTACCAAGTACCAACACATCATTGATTCCATCAAACAAGTGATTCATAAATGGGAAGAATTTGACAAAGTGATCTACAAAAACAAGGTTGCTCGATTCATGGGCAAATATCATTTAAACTCTGCTTTTGTTGGATTTGAGCAATATGACTACCTGGTTTACCACGACAAACAAAATTCCTCCTCTTCTTAAGCTCACTTATCTTGCATTTTAGGACCTCCCTTAGGTTGTCATCTTTAGAAACACATCACACACTCATCCTAGCATAATTCTGCATTAATCCAAATCAATCCTAATCATCCTAGCATCATCCAAATCATCATCCAAAACATCCTTGATCACATCCCTCACTTGGTATTGTATCCCCTTTTGAGTTGCTAAAAACCTACATCTTAATCAAACCCCCATCCTTAAGTGTCCTTTACTAAGAATTGTTTAGGATAATCCCCTTTGCCTTTGCAATCTCATCACCTTGATCAAAAGGTTGGTTCACATTGACAGATAATCTCGTCTGCTGAAGACCACAAGTCTGTCTTAGGTAGACAATCACATCCACTTGATCTTACATTAGGAAAGAAACCCTTAATCCATGCATACACCAAGTCAATCCTTAGTCCTTAGGAGCATATTCATCATCTTAAACACATCCTAGTCCTAGCATCATCATCCTTAGCTTCCTAGGCACATCTTTGCATTACATCTTGCATCTGATATTCCCTTAGGGTAGTCATTTTCATGCCACCTATCATAGGGGCCACTAAGAAGAGGAAGAACATGGACCATTATCTTGCCGCTAGCTCATCTAATCCTGTGATTGATAATACTAACGCCATGATTACCAATGCACCTTAGCCTAACGATCAAATTGAACACATCTAGATAGATACTAATGAGATGCCTACCATGAGTACCATAGAAAAAAATTTCGATCATCTAGGACATGTCGACATGGTGAATGCCATGAGTGAACGTAACAACAATCAAGTACTTTTGGACATTTAGCAACAAGGACTTTAACTCCCACCTTGGATTATACCCACACTTGTCACACAACCTATGGTACTTCCAGGGAAACATCCTCATCCCACTAGAAATGAAGTTTTTGATCCACTTTAGCGAGCTCTACAAGTGGGGACTCTTATCGCACAAGTAGTGCAACCTTCCATCCCACCTTCCATCATGCACACGACACCTTCGTCTACCTCAGGAGCCCTGCCTCATGATCCAACATCAGCAACACAAGCCATACCCCCCATCACTATGCAAGCACCTCCTCAATTCACAACTGCTCCACTTTTGCAAACATTCCCAACATTTGTGGCATAATTTCCACCACCACCAGTTAGCACACAACAAACCACCATTCCACCCATCCCTACTCAGCCCATTCAAAGTGCAACAACTAGTTCACAGCATCAAAGCACCCAAGTCTCATTTCCTATTCTGCCTTTCTTCACCATAGGCATGCCACCTACCAAAGCCTATAACCAACCCTTATTTCCACAAGGGTCCACTTTCCCCACTCCACTAGAAACTCAACCGCAATGTGTGCTAGCTATTTTTCCACAAATGCAAACCAATCCAAATCCTCCCACGCAACAACTATCTACCAATCCCTTTGTCATACCCCAAATACCAATCCAACAACAACAACCACCTATCCAACAAAAACAACCTATCCAATAGCAACAACATATCCAGCAACAACAACGACAAACTATCCAACATCAACAACCTATCCAACAACAATAACATATCCAGCAACAACAATAACAACCTATCCAACAATAGCAACCTATCCAACAACAACAACCTATTTAGCAACAACAATCCATCTAGCAACCATCTCAACAACAACAACCGAAGTAGCAAGTTACCAACCCATTCACCTCCCAAGCACAATAGCAACCAATCAACCCCTTCATAGATGCGCAATCCACCCTCCAAGTTGCTCAACAATCGCAACCACAAATGTAGGGGGAAAATCCCTTCATGGCACAACCACTGCAATAGTTTGCTAATCCTTTCATCCAACCCATGCAGCAACAACAAACTCATTTTGCCAACTACCTAGCCATGCCATCTTCCATTGCATCACAAACCATTCCACCTCCATAGCAATTCAGTGTTCCCACTGGGGGAATTCTACTACAAAACACCTATCCTCCATCCTATATAGGTGCACAATAGGCTCATCCCACCTATTCAATGCCTCAGCAAATACAAGCATATTTCCAGTAGTTACAACAATCTTATCAAGCGTCGACACCTCCTCCACTGCAATATTCCCCTCAATCGCAGCTTCCACCACAACAGCCCATATATGTTGACCAATAACCATCATATCAAACACCACAATATCCCCCAAAAAATCCTCCATATTCTGCATTTGATCCATATCGGGTTCAAGGAAACCATGCAATCATGGTTAATAATCCTCCCCCACAAATCAACCATGAATGGGAGGAAATAAAGAATTCTCTCAAGGAGCTAAAATCTAGGATAGAGGCTAAAACATTCAAGTTTGAAGAGGTGTGTCCTTATCCATTTGATTGATCTATCACTGCCATACCCTTCCCCAAGCATTTTGAGACACCCAAATTTGATAAATATCGAGGGAAGGGAGATATTGTGAGCCACGTGAAAGAATTCTACTTGGCATGTCAAGAAGTGGCCTATAGCGATAATTTCCTCATGAGACTATTTCCCAAGAGTATAGGAGGAACTTCTCTCAAGTGGTTCTACAAAATCCCCTATGGCACAGTCTATATTTTTTCTGAACTATCTAAAAATTTTGTGGCCCAATACACGCATAACGTCAAAAATGAACTCTCACTCCTTGACCTATGCAATGCCAAACAAAAGGGAGGAGAGATCCTGACCGATTATCTTTGGCACTAGCAAGGGCTTACTACAAGTTTGTCCTACCAACCCCCTAAGCAACATATTATCAAAATCTTCATTAACAACCTTCATCCTAAGCTTTCCTATCACATGCACATAAATTGCATACAAACTTATCAAGACATCCGAATCAAAGGTATGGATCTTGAACAAGGTCTCATCAAAGATGGTGCCATCAAGCACTACAAGGAATCCCAACCTGACAAACATAATAATGATCGATCATGGTATTGGAACAAAAACAAGAACGCAGTGACTGATGGAGCCAATGATACTAAGCACATTCAGGTTTTGGTAGCCGGTCCCAATGCGCCTACCCAAACTTATCAGAAAGCACCACCAGTGTACCCTCAACCTCCTCCCATGTATCAACAACCCAATCCCACGTATCACCAACCAATGTACTAGAAAAACATGCACCCTCAAGGCACGACTATCTATCCAACACAACTACCAAGGTCCTATGAATCAGAAAAATGCTATATCAGTCCCACATGGACACCAAAGGCCTCACACTTTGAATACGCCACAATGCAAATTTACCCCTTTGGGTGAACCCATAGATGTCATCTTCTGCAAGTTGGTCCAAGCTAACCAAGTCATGTACCCAAAGACACAACCATTTGATGACTCAACACCTAAGACTGCCTAGTATAAAGACAATGAGTACTATGAGTATCACCGTGTTAAGGGACACACCACCCTCAAATGCATGAAGCTAAAATATTACATCCAGGATCTCATTGACTGCAAAGAGATCAAAGTGTACTCTCCTACCCAACCATCGCCAAATGCGGGCCTTAAAATCTATCAAAATGCATTCCCTAAACACACTTTAGGCATAGGCCCAGGCAATCCTACTCATTCCTTTGACCAGGGGAAGGGTAGAAAGGAGAAAACATCGAAAGAAAAGATTATACCAATGCATATATCAACTAGGATAATCTCATCGGCTGCATATCCCAAGTCTAGTCCTCCGTCAATGTACTCCATGTCAAGGGTGCCAATAACCAATGCACAGTCACCACTTGTAGAGGTAGGATAACAATTGCAGGTGCTAGTCCCGCCCCATCTGCTAGTACCCAATACAACATTTTGGAATACCTAGGGAATACTCGAGCCTAAATTTCCATTCTAGATCTCCTCCGCACCTCACCCACCTATCAAGAGATCCTCAATAAAGCCCTACAAGAATCTTGTGTTCCTAGCAACATCAACCTCACTGAATTCCAGAACCTTGTTGGACATCTGTCTGCATCTTGTGGGCTCTCTTTTAAACCAACAAACATACCCTCAGAAGAACCTGATCATAATATCCCACTCCGTATTGCTTTCATGGTTAAAGATTTTTCCATCAAATGGGTCATGATAGATAATGGTTTGGCCCTAAACCTGTGTACTCTAAAATTCATAAAATAGTTGGGTTACACTAAAGCTAATATAACAAATGTTGTCATCACAATAAAGGCATATGACAATCTGGAGCGTACTTCTAAAGGCACCATATCATTGCCCATTCAAGTGGGCCCAGTTATCCAAGATACATTATGTCATGTTGTTGATCTTGACCTTCCTTTCAACATCCTCCTTGGATGCCCATGGATTCATTCTATGCAAGCCATCCCCTCCACCTACCATCATTGCATCAAATTCCCATATAACAACACTAAGATCACCATCTGCACAGATCCCAAGCCCTTTGCATACTGTAATGCATTGGAAACATTCTTTCCACATTCCAATCACTGTCCCGAGATTGATATTGGCACCTCTGTTTCCAGTTCATCTCAAATCCATTCAGACCCAGAAACAATCCTCTCTTCCACCCTATCCATGGTCAATATCAACAACAAAGGTTATGGTGAGTACAATTCATCTAATGCCTTCGCAGTTGCGGCACTGCCAATTGATCCACACACTCAAGGCTGCCAACCTAACCTAAGCAAGACAGAACCAGAGACTACAATTTGGTCCTACCACTTTTATCTCAAAGGGTACTTTGACTAGCCAAGAAATGACACCAAACATCAACCAATGGCTCTATAAGGATCCACCACCCAAGGACACAAGTCACCTTAATTAATTCAAAGGTAAGTACTATGTGACTCACAAGCTGGTGATAGAAAAATGGAACTACTAAGGAGGTGGCCTTGGTTATGAAGAGCAAGGAATGAAAGATCCTATTATACCTACCTGACTAGGAAAGAACCTAGGCCTTGGCATGGGCTCTGACACGAATGAGGGCACCAACAAAAATATCTTTGCCTCTTGTCTGTCCTTGGGTGAAATCGCTGACATCAAAGATATCCTGGAAGAGAAATTTGTGAGAGCCTATGATGATGTATTTGATGATGAAACCTTCCTAGGAAATTTTGTCCTACACCAACTTTCTATACTCTTCATTGACCTTCCCCTTTGCAATGCTGAACTCATAGACTGGGACTAACCAAGTGTCATGCACGTTGATCAGTTCCAAAGTGAGGACGTGATCCTAAGCTTTATGGGAGCAATTGAACAAAGAAATGACTAGGGGAAAGACTCGGCATATGTCTACAAACTAGACCCAAAGGCATACTTTGGGGAAGAGGAGAACTTTAGCCACAAAAATGAAGAAGAAAACAAAAATAAAAAAGAGAAAAATCGTTCCCCTAGAGAAAACCCCTCTGGGGTGCTATCTGATCATAAAATATTAAAAACAAAGGGCATATCCCCTGGAGAAAACCTCTCTAAGGTGCCAAAGGATGAAGATTCTCCTCTTCCTCTGATCTATGATTACTGGCCTAAACAATCATCAATTCTCATTGAAGAAGAAAAAATTGTCAACCTGGGTACCAAAAAGAATCCTGCCATCACATACATAGAAGCATCTCTGACTTAAGAAGAAGAAAGTGATCTTGTCACTTTATTGAAGGAATCCAACAACAAGTTTGCATGGTCTTACTCCCACATGCCAAGATTAGACCCCAACTTGGTGGTTCACCATCTTGCAATGGACCCAAACATCAAACCTGTGAAACAAAAGCTCAGAAAGATGCACCCTAAAGTGCTACTACTTGTCAAAGTAGAGCTCAAGAAGTTGCTCCAAGCCAAGATCATCCACCCCATTGATTATTCTGATTGGATTTCTAACATGGTGCCAGTGTCTAAACCTGATAAATCAATCAGGATATGTACAGATTTCTGAGATCTCAACAAGGCATGTCCCAAGGATGATTTCCCATTGCCAAACATAGACATGATCGTGGATCTCACAATAGGACATGAGATGTTGTTACTCATGGATGAATTTTTCAGATATAATCAGATCTGCATTGCAGAAGAAGATCAGCATAAGACAACATTCACAACCCCCTGGGGCACCTTCTGCTATAACATGATGCCTTTTGGCTTGAAAAATGCTAGGGAAACCTATCAAAGGGCCATGACTATCATTTTTCATGACATGATTCACAAAATCATTGAAGACTATGTCGATGATATCTTGGAAAAATTAGTTAAAAGGGAAGTCACCTGAATGTTTTGGAATGTGTCTTTGATAGAATTGGACACTACTTCTTAATGCTCAACCCTAAGAAGTGTGTCTTTGGGGTCACATCAGGAAATCTCCTTGGGTTCATTGTATCCAGATGAGGCATTGAAATAGATCCAAAGAAGGTACAAGCTATCATAGAGATGCCTCCACCAAAGACACTCCAACAATTGTGCAGCCTCCAAGGCTGTGCGCCATTTTATCTCTCAACTAGCAGACAAATTCCAACCATTCACTCATCTCTTGCGAAAAGATAACACATTCAAATGGGATCCTCAGTGTCAGAAGAGTTTTGACAAGATCAAAGAGTATTTGGCTAATCCACCCATCTTGGTACCACTTGTACCTGGCCGACCACTCATCCTATATATTTATGCTACTACTACAGCACTGGGGGCACTCCTTGCTCAATTGGATGATGAAGGTAAAGAAAGAGCTATTTATTACATTAGTCAGACCTTAGTGGGTTATGAGATTAACTATTCACCTATGGAAAAAGCATGTCTAGCAGTGGTCTTCACCACTCAGAAACTTTGTCTCTATATGCTTAGTCATACAACCAAGCTCATTTCAAAGGTGGATCCTCTCAAGCACCTACTCTCTAGGACTACGCTCATAGGATGAATGAAAAAATGGCTTATGCTGCTAAGCGAATTTGATATTCAATATGTGGACAAAAAATCCGTTAAAGGGCAAGTCATCACTGATCAACTAGCAGAAGCACCATTGGTAGACGCATATCCTTTGGTCATAGAATTTACAAATGAACATTTTTACATGATAGAAGAATAACCTACTTGGTAACTCTACTTTGATGGGTCCTACACAGCTCATGGTGCAGGGGCAAGAATACTTTTTGTCACACCTCAAGGTGACTACATCCCTATGTCATTCACATTGGGATTTTCCTGCATGAACAACATTGTAGAATATGAGGCACTAATCGCAGGACTCCACATGGAAATAGAATGGAACATCACAAATTTACACGTCTTTGGTGATTCCCAACTCATCATCAAACATGTTCTAGATGAATATCAAACCAAGGATCACAAACTAAAGCCATATAAGAAGATGGCTGACAAGATGAAAGAACATTTCCTCTACTTACAGATAACCCAAGTACCACACTTGCAGAACAAGTTTATCGATGCAATGGCCACAATTGGCTCCCTCTTAGGGATTCCTCATGAATCTACGCAATATGAATTTTTAGTTGAGCGACTTCATGCTCCCACTTATGAGAAAGATGAATCGAATTGTGTATGTGTCTTGGTTGGTCCTCAATCCCCATGGTACCATGATATCCAGGCTTACCTACAAAATGGTATCATATTCCCTCATCTCACTACAACCCAACACCAAAACTTTATTCGTAGAGCTTCTTGTTACACCCTCATAGCCAACACCCTTTATTTTCAAGGATATCAAAATGTGCTCTCTAGGTGTTTAGGTGAAAATGAAGTTTCCCAGGATTTACAAGAGGTACATGCTGGAATCTGCAGTGCCCACACAAGTGGCATGGTCCTAGCCAAGAAACTTCTATGTACAGGGTACTATTGGCCTACAATGGAACATGATGCTTGTGAGTTCATTAAGAAGTGTTTACCTTGCCAACAACATGCCAATCTAATCCATGCTCCTGCCCAGGACCTCAAACCTATTGTGCCTCCTTGGTCCTTCTCTTGTTGGGGTTTTGACCTCGTTGGTAAGATTACTCCCCTCTCTTTTGAAGGCCACAAGTACATAATCACAGCAACAAAGTACTTTACAAAGTGGGTTGAAGCAATTTCACTCACTCTCACTACATGTGTCCAGATATCCAAATTCATCCTCTATCACATTGTTTATCGCTTCAGCATACCCTCTACCATCTTCATAGATCATAGAACACCATTTAAAAATTAACACGTCAGTGATCTGTGTGCTCTCCTGCATATCCATAACTGTTTCTCCAGTCCATATTTCCTGCAAGGTAATGGCCAAGCTGAGGAAACTAATAAAACCCTCCTCAAAATCCTCATAAAAGTTGTAAGTGATACTGGTCATGACTGGCATCTCCAGATCAATCCTTCCCTCTGGGCATATCGCACTTCCTACTGTACTCCTATAGGAACTACCCCTATTCCCTAGTCTATGGTGCTGAGGCAGTCTTACCAATTGAGGTTGAACTACCATCCCTCCAAGTATCAATTGAAGAGGCCTGGTTGATGATGAAGATTACCGAGTAGCATGAATCACACAACTTGATCTATTAGATGAAAAGTGCCAGCAAGCCTATGATCACCTAATTTTCTACCAAAATAGACTCACGAAGAACTATAACAAGAAGGTCCACCCATGCCAATTCTAGATGGAGGACCTTGTGCTAAAGGAAAATTAGAAAGTGGGTACTAATCAGGAAAAGAAAGGTAAGTTTGAAGTCACCTGGCAAGGCCCCTATGTTGTCACTACATGCTTTGGTTCTGGGGCATATCAACTCTCCACTCCTGAAGGAGAACAATTGAATGATCCTATCAACATCATTCATCTCAAGCGCTTCTATTCTTGATGGCTAGTTGTTCATTCCAGTTATCTGAAAAAATCCATAAAAAGTATAAAAAGTCCTAAAGAAAGCACAAAAACAATGCAAAATAGTCCTAAAAAAATCTCAAAAAAAGCAAAAAAAATGAAGCTGAAAAATGGTTGTCCTAGTGAAAACCTGGCAAACAGGCACTTGGACAACATCAAAAACATCAAAAAGATCCAAATAAATCAAAAAATAAAGAGAAAAAATTCATCCAATGGTGAAAACTTGGCAATCAGACGCCTTGGACAAGTATGGGTGATGAAAACCTGGCAACAGGCATCACACATAGTGGACTATTCCATTATCTATCAAAATATCATTTCCCTCCATCACCAGCATCACATATCCACAAATCTCAACATTTCCCGTATTTCCCTAGGTCTTCGCATATCAAACACACTAGTCTGAAGTAATTCTCCTATCTCATGTCCTGAGATTTTGTACACACAATCTTGTATATTGTTGTCCATGCATTGTACTATCCCAATTCTTGAGCTTCAACCATGAGCATATTTCTTCTAGTGTTCAGCTTAAGTGTTGCTTGTATATATCTCGTATCCTCGGTTGGTATCCTTGCAGAACATGATCCAGTTACGCTCTTAAAATCCTATGTTTCAACAAGTGCCTTTTGACAACATCTTAGTTCCACAGTTTGATAGTAGTGCACCTTGACCTATCAGATTTACGAATCCCATCTTTCAGGAAATGGGTCATTTGAGGATGTATCCTTCCTCTTATTGACTTAATTATAAAACATCATCATCTCTAGGTTCTCGTAGGATGTATCCTTCCTCTTGACCTAATCAATCAACATACTAAACTATTGCACACATCAAAAAGAAAGATCCAATCAAATCTCGACAGCAACATGTGTACATAATCACTTGTAGTTTTTCAGTTGTAATTAATCATTTGGTTTGGTCCTTGTATATTCATGGCATGTCTATTCATTTCACCATCACACTAACATGCCAGGTCCTCTTCATGCTAACATTCCCTACCTGGTCCTTCATAGTCCTCCTGGCTGGTTCATCAGTTGATCGTGACACACAACAAAAATATGGGTCCCATCTCATCCATTGCATCTGGTTGTCGCATTAGTTTTATCATTAGGTTCATCATTAAACTTCATTAGGTTCATTATTAGGTTGCATTAGACCCATCATTAGCTTGCATTAAGTTCTTCATTTAATTGCATAGTCAAAATCATTTTAGGGTCTTGCATAATTAATCCATCTTAGATCCATTTTTTCATTTTGCATTGTTAAAACATTTAGATTCATTTTACATCTTTCATTGTTAATATATTTAAATCCATTTTATCATCTTGCATTGTTAAATCATTTAGATTCATTGTTAAATCATGTACATCTTGCATAATTAATTCATTTTAGACTTAATGTTTAGATTCATTTTAGCCTTGCATTGGTAAATCGTTTAGATTCATTTTGGTCTTGCATTGTTAAATATTCATTTAGATTCATTTTACTCTTGCATTGTTAAATCATTTAGATTTCATTGTTAACTCATTTAAATCATTATAGTCTTGCATTGTTAAGAGTCATTTAGATTAATCCTGCATTCATATACATATTCATAAAATATCAGCATGTACATTGCATACATATGCATCACATCCTACAAGCATCAATGTCAGTAATCATATAAGCATATGCATCATCACATCATATAAATCAAAGCATGAAAAGCATATATCATAAACATTATAGAGTCCTCATCGATCATCATCATCATCATCATATATATATATATATATATATATATATATATATATAATGTTTGTCATCAATAAAAATACATCACATGCACCTCAGTGTTGATATATGTATACATCTCATCCAAATACAAAAATCTGTGTCACATGATCCTCTACTGAATCATGTTAGTGGCTGTGATGATCCACCTCCCTGCCTTGGTGGTGGATGTGGTGGCATCCCCATAGATCCCTGCGATGCAGAAGTCCAAACTATGCTCTGAGATCAAGACCTCTCTGAGTACTCTTGCCTCTATCCCTCAAGCACAAGCTGATGATATAATACCTAATAGTGGGCTGCCTCCTTGCCTTCCCTGGTTGCATCTCTAGGAGCTATGAAAGCCTCAGCTACAACTTGTCCAGCCCCACTTGCAGTGGCCACTTGCCTAGCAATGTCTCGCTCGATCCTGTATGCCTCGACTTGCCTCTGTGATGTATCTCTCTCTACGATCAAGGCAATAATCTACTCACTAGCCTGGTCCATCTGCTCAGTCAAGGTACTCAACTGGTCTGTTAATGTACCTATCTCTGTCCGCAGCTCTGCAGCATCCTGCATCAAGTCAACCATGGAAAAATCTCTTGCGTGCACCCTACCCTGTAGGGTATCAAGTGAACCTTTTGCCCTATCAGCCCATGCTATCTCTGTAGCTAGAAGCCCCTATATTCGGGTCATCTGCATGTGCAGGCTCATCTCTGATACCTGTGCCATGCTTAGTAGTCCTCGTAGTCTTACGCATTCCATGTGTAGACTATCTCACTTTGTGATGACAATGTCATGAGTCTCCTATGCTACAAATCCTACTAGTGGCCCCTATGGAACTTGTACCTTTGGTGCCTATACTTGTCCCTATCCCTAGGCTGGCACCTAGGGTGCTTGGTCCTGCCCATCCCCTAGTGGCCCTTGTAGCCCCTTATCCTTTTCCTCCCCTACCTGTGCCTATTCTTGTGCCTGAGATCTAGTTCATCTCCACTGTGGCCTCCTCCTTTGACCTACTGCTGAGGTCTCTAGGGCATCTCCTATGTTTGTCCCATCATCGACATCCATGTCTCCCATTGGTTGCTCGTGAGAAGTCACCTGCGCTGGGTCTATGAGTCATAAGGGCACATGTGCAGCCCACCATACTGCGTACTCAATAGTCATCCCAACATCAATAACATCAGGTCACGCCATAATATCTATCCATGTCATATCCCTCTTGGATGCCCTCACAGTTAGTGCATCAATATACATGCCCCACATACCTACCTCCCTGGTGACATGAGGATGTAAGGCATCCTCTGCCACCACCCTTTGTTGTAATCCAAATTGTCGCATAACCCTGGATGGTCTGTATCTCTCTATCTAGTGGATAGTCCTCCCCAGTAGAAAGCAATCAGTTTGAACATATGATAGGTACAAAAATTCCTCAAATCCATCCTCAGTGCCAGCCGCCTAGTCCATTGCTTCACATGGCTCACAAAGTCTATGGGGTCCAGCAGAAAACCTGTACCTCATCGAGCAACCGACGTCAGTATCCAGTCTGACCAATTGAAGTGTATTGTAGAGGTAGCCTATATCTACAGGCATATGGCTCTCTTGGCTATCATTCCTCCCACACTCTCATTAGCCAGAACACTGCAATGTGCTCCCCTGCCCACACTAATAGCAGAGTGATTTCTGTCCCCATGTTGTGCACCTCGCGGTACGCAGCCATGTGCAAGTCATGGTACAATTGTCCTAAGACAACGTACCCCCAGCAATAAGTAGTGCCCTCCTCTAGTATCTTTGCTAGCACCCAAGACCATCCCATCCCAAAACCGTGTCCAGCCAGGTTAGCTAACATCTGTCCTCCAATCAGTCCTGACAGATATAGGGCTATCTGTCGCAGTCTCTAGTCCATCGGTGGCTGCCAGGGCATCCAGGTCCTGTATGTAGGAATCCTCCTCATCAGTCTCCTAAACATGATCTCCATGTAGTGATCATCTTCCTCTAACTTATGATGTGGTATCGCCCCTCAGATAGGTATTCGAAGGATCCGCCAGACATCCTCAAGTGTGATTGTAGCCTCTCCAACAGGTAGATGGAGGGTCATCGTGTCACTTTGCCATCGCTCGATCAAAGTGGTCATCATCCAATTATGTGCCTGTAGCCTAGGCCAATAGGGCACATAATCTAAACCAACCACAACTAACAATTCCTAGTCCTCCTCTGTGAGCTACGGCTCCAACTCGATGGTCGGCGGCCAGTGCTCTCGAGATCCCAACAATGGGTATTGTTGTTGTAACATTCAAAAACCACCATGTCAGCCTATATTTCTTCTATCCCTAGCCTAACCCCTCCCAAACTAGGGCATCCTGTCCCTAGGTCCTTTGCCAACCCATCCCCAGCCCCCGTTGGGTCCCTCTGTTTCCCTTCCCCTCGGTGTCTACCCCTTTGGGCACAGACGTCGGTTCAGCTAGAAACACTGGTTCATACACCGACATCTCTGCCTTCATTCCTCACAGACCGTTGTCTTCACAGATGCGGGTCTCAGTTTGGCATCCTTGAAGATGCTAGTCTGGCACCGACGTCTGTGGAGATGCTAGTTCGGGGATTGGTGTCTATGAAGACGTCGATCTGGGGATTGGCATCTTTGCAGACACCAGTTCCAGAATCAGCTTTTCCAGTCCTAAACTTGAATTTCTGCATTTAATGCCCCCCTAGCCTACCCAAAAGCATTAAAAACTTTGACAGTAATAAATGCAAGGTCTCAATTGAGTCACTTACCGGTACTGGTCACTCTGCGGGTCTCCCATGTGTGCAAATGCACTCTCCCAATTGCCCCATCATCTTCTTGTCAACCATGTTTTCACACTAGAGCTCTATTTTCACTATTCACTATTCACAAATAACCTTCCTTAAGCCCCCCCAACCCCTCTTATAGCCCCTGTTTTCCCCG
>MU223457.1:3879477-3891615 GCA_018584345.1 Thuja plicata | reverse complement strand
GTAGAAAATGGAGAGATGAGAGAGCATATAGGAGAAGTAGGGAGATATAGAAAGAGAGAATGATATGGAGAGGGAGACATGGGGATATAAAAGGGGAGAGATTCCATATGTAACATAAGAAATGGTGAACCAAGGTGTTATGGTTCACCAAATCAAATGTGGGATATGAGGGCTATATCCTATGTTACATTAGGAACACCCCTTTAAAGGCTTCACCCTCAAAGCTAAACTAGATTAGAAAAGCCCAAAGTGATGAAGGGGTGCTAATGCTAGATCTAGTTTTGAAGATAGAGTATTTGGGATTGAGTTCCTTTTATGTTAAGATGTATGTGATATATGTAAAATTATATGCAAGACTATGAAAGGAATGCAAACTATGATAAATGAGATTACAACTAAATAAATACAATATTAGATCTGATGTATAATAGTAAGTGCAAGATGAAAAGAAGAAGAATGAAATCACCTTGAAACTAGGAAAGAAGGTACAAACTTCAAATTTTGAAATGACTGTCACAAAACTTGATGTAGAGGCCTTAGGTGGACTTCAAACAATAAGTTTCTGAGGGAATCCATAAAGCTTCTTCATTAGGATCATCTCTATGGATCCAATCCACACCTTAATCAATCAGAGTGAAAATCAACTCCTTATGCCACCATAGGATCTACACCTTTGTAAACCATCCAATGTCCCTCAATCCAACAAATGTCCTTCATTACTGCATTCTCCATCAAAATTCATTTTTTGAAGTTCTTCTTGATTTTCCTGCAAATGCACTCCTTTGGGGCTATGAATTTCTAGTGCTAGTTTACTAATACTCACCTGGAAATTATCCATGTCTGAATGGCATAAGTTTATTGTCTCTATCCCAATGTCTTCATCAATGATATATGGAGATCTTGGCTCCCTATTAATTATTACTTCCCTGTCATCCACTGGAATAGTAGCATAAGACATATCTAATTGGATATGACCACCTACTAAATTAGATCATTGTCTAAATAAAAGCATTCCATGATTAGAAGGAACTTCTACAACAATAATATCAGTTTTATATGACATTTCAAGACAAGCAGGAAATTTAAACTCCACATATTTCATAATACCAACAACAAACCTGTAGATTTGTAATTGATAGCATAAAATTTTCCATAAGTTGTGTCAACCTTCATTCCAAGCTCCTTCATAACTTCTAAGGGCATGATGTTAACTGTTGCTCCTGAATCTATCATACAATTCTTAAGAAGTTTATTTTTAATCATCAAAGTAAGATAAAAAGGATCAAATTGTGTTCCATTTTGAGAAATAGTAGTTCCTAAATAAACCATTGGTGGTTCTTCATTTACTGGTCTCTGATTAGATTCCTCCTTAAAAACATTGCCTATATTAGACAACACTTTTATAGTTTCATCTTTGTATTCAGATGTTTTCATCATTTCAAATAAAGGAGTAGAAATCATCACCTGAGACAAAACATTAGATATAAAATAACTACTATTGGGAATAGACTTACTAACCATTGGTTTCTCCTTTGTCTTTTTTCAATTTAGGGGATTGATGATGATCTACCTATTGACTTATCCTTGCAATATAATCTTTGATCCTTTGTGTGTCAGGCTAGCTTACCTTCTTCTTTGGTGCATTGACAAGTGTTCCAGCAAGCTTTCCTTGATCAACATTTGTTGTTCTATTCCTCAATTTGTAATTATTCCTTGCTTCCTCAAGTGTTGCAATGGTATATGCTTCTTTCTCCTCATTTTTAACCTCCTGATGATTGGAAGCTCTCCTTGTTGCTAATCACACTGATATATTCTATTTAGATCATCATGGTACACATAATCCTCCTTAGAAGAACTGTAATCATCTCTTCCCCACATGGGTTCAAATGAGACATTATTCACTATGGGTTGTTGATCATCACTTTGGTCTTCCTCCTCTTGCAATCTTTGTGCCACAACACAATTATCAGGAAGATGTGGTAATGTACAAGCCTCACACCAAGGATAGCTCTAAAAAAATTAGTTGTTTCTTTTCAGTGGATCAGGTGTTTCTTTAGTATAGCTTTTCTTTTCAGGTTTACCATCTTTCCAATTATTACTATATGACATGTCTTGTAATCTAAATCTATCATTTTTAGGGAATGATGGCCTATCACTCCTTCTTTGCTTTGAATTTAGATTGTTTAGCATATCCATAATTTCTTTGAGATCATCCTTTTTAGGGGCCTTTGGATTTTATAATTTAGTATCATCCCTTTCATCTATCCTTCCAGTTGCTTTTCTATTAGTGGTGGTAGCTTTGAAAGCTTCTTGCAAGGTTGCAGGTCCTTGTGATCTAATCTCGTAATGTTTTTTGCTATCAAATGCACTCAAATAGAAATCAATCAAAAAGAAATCAACAGGTCTTATATCTCATAGTATTCTATTCAATACTTTAATAAAACCTTTTATTGAATTTTGCAACTAATTCATTAAAGTTATTCTTAATGCTAGTTAATTCATGAGATGCAAAAGATGTATCATTATGATCACCAAACTACTCAATAAATTGATTTACAAAATCACACCAGCTTGAGATGGATCCATCAGGCAACCCACTATCCATTCAACAACATCTTCAGTTGATGACTGGACAAACAAATTCATGAAGACATCCTCATGATTTCCCTCTAGTTCTTCAATAATGTTTTTTGAATTTATGGTATGTTGTTCAACAGATTCCACTCCATTCCCTAAAAATTTTGGAATGACATTTCTTAATTCATTTGATATAGTATTTGGGTATCCAACTATCCCACTGAAATCAAGTTTCCTATATCTTTCCATCACCATAGGAGCTCTTCTTCTCTGGGCCATATTATGGAAGTTCCCATTCTGACCTTTGAGATTTTGATGATTCATGCCTTGGTGATTTTGGCCATAATTATGATTATTTCCCATATTTTTTTTCCTTAGAATACCTCTTTCATAATTTTCCCCATTATTTGATGGTCTCCAATGACCATTCCTTCCATTTCCATTGTTGTTATTCTCACACCTTCCTCTATTGTCTGGTTCAAATGATGGGTTTGTACGATCACTGTTGAAAATTGGCTCCCCATTTTTTCTATGAGGAGGATTGTATTTTGGTAATCCATCCTTTTTTGCTGTCACCTTTTCTCTTGCTCCTTCTTCATCATCAAGCACTGAAACCAACTCACTTCTCTTTATTTCTAACCTATCCAAGGCCTCACTAGGTAACCTTCTCAAAGCTTTAACCATTTTTGGATTCTCTTTTCCATACTCGGTCAACTTACTTAATGTAGCATATAAAAATTGATCTTCATCATAATATTCTTCTATCTCTTCTCCTATTTCCTGCACTAGATTTTGATCATCTTCGAAGCCAAATGGGTTTCTATTATCTTCTAAAATGTTTGGACTCTCATAATGGATTTCTTCATTGAAACCAATGTTCTCCCTATCAGGAAATCTCTTATGTCTAGTGTACAACATATCTGGAGCTTGTTTCTTACTTCTTCTTAGACTCTTATGTAAATCTAATTTAAACTGATCTTGATGCAAGGATCTTCTACGCCACATGAATACTTAGCATAACAAAATTAATTTACCAAGGTATAACTACATCAAAATTGTAGAGTCGCTAGCCTCTTGTCAGAAGGAAAACATTGTTTGCTGGTCTTCTGGAATCTTCCTTCTAGTAGAGTGCACTTTTAAACAAACTGGTACCACTGCTCTCTAATCTGCAAAATATGAAACTTTGGGTAACTCCACAATGCTTATTGTGAGAAACTTCCCTAATAGAGTTTCCAATATGTTCTTACTCAAATCAACGGATTGGATTTCCTATGGAATTTCCAATCCAATGCTGGGAAACCCAAGTGATTTGGCCAACTAACAAGTCACAACCAAGGAAAGGTTGGAACTTCTGCCATTTTGGCTCTACAAAACCAAGGCTGGTAGGACTACACTTGAAATTATCATTTAAGGCTTTTTATAGAAGATAGGAAGCACTTCAAACTTATTTCTCTCAAATATGGCAAGGTACTTGGAAGAAATAAAATTGTAATCATAAAACTACAAAATTGAATGCTTTGTGAGATTGTTAGAATACTTTATAAGAGTTTATATATAAATGAATGAATGCTAGATTATCTCAACAATATAAAACAATGAACTTAATGACTATATCCAAAAAAGAATTAGATTAGTGCCTATATCAACTTGGGCAATAGAGTCAATCCAATCCCAATCCTATGTACAACTTTGCAAGATAGTATATGTTCCAATACCATCAACTATTTGAATGTTATCTAGATGTAGAGAAATGAAGTCTATTTATATATTTGTTAGTTCAAATGAATTTAACTCCCATGGTTGGGAGACCAGTTGAAAAAGAAGCCAGAAACACAGACTTTTCACAGACTCCTTGATAATCAAACAATGATATAAGACATACAAGATCTCAACACAAGCATTTGCAAAAATAGCAATTGAAATTCCTTCAATAATTGCAAAGGACTAACTAAAATGAATTGAATCCTTTAACCACAAGTGAGATAGAAACACTTATCTTAAATATTGATTTTAAAAAATAGTACATTTGAGTCCATGTTGCAGTTGTGATCAAAACTAGAACAAACAATAATGATTATGTTGTAATCCCTTTTTGTATTGATCTTGGTATCATTATTTATATGAAGTTCAAAGGATGTGTATAAGTTTCAGATCAATATGTTTGTTCATAACTAAAACCTAATCCAAAGATCAACAACTAAACATTAGTTACATTTAAGGAGTAATTAACATCCTTTAAACATTAGTTACATTTAAGGAGTAATTAACATCCTTTTTAGAAATGGTTGTCGACCATAAGGATTCAAAATAATAGTCACTAACAAATTAGTGGTGATTTGTTAGAGATAATTCAAAATAATAATAATTTATCAAGTCCTTTAATTTCATGCCTGCTATGATAGTGAGTCTGCATGCAGCCATCAAGATACTTCGACCACGTGCTCATCTAGATAGGTATGTGGACCAAGTTGTGAGTCAAAAAAGTGGACACATCTTTAAAAAAAATTCAAATTTCATATAACCTGATCGGGTCATTAAAAATTTGAAATTGTTCTAGGCTTGGTAACCAAGCCTAGAAAATATTATAAAAAAACTCAATATGTCTCAAAACCTGATCTCATTTCTAAATTTTAAATGTCCTGATCGATTTCTGAAAAGCAAAAAGTACTTTTTCAACTCCTACATAACCCAGTCGGGTTCTGGAGAAAAAATGCACAATTTTCACTTCTTCAAAACCTGATCGGGTTTTGAAGAAGTAAAAATTATGCATTTTATTCTCCATAACTTGATTGGGTTATGAAGAAATTAAAATAGCCTTTTCTTTGGAAGCTATAACTTCCACATATGGAGTCCAATTGACTCCGTTCAAAAAGTGTAGGAAATATCTTGAGATGATCTAACACATGATTAACCCATGATCATCTTTATTCATCAACATTTTTTTGGCATCTATTTGAATCAAGTAAGGTATAAAATAGGTACTCATTATTACCCATATATGCAATGTATAGGAAAATCAGTATGCTCTCTCTCTCTCTCTCTCTCTCTCTCTACTTAATGGTTCAAGATTCCTCTTTCCTTAGAACCAAATCGGGTTATGAGAACATAAAGGCTGAACGTTCATAATTGCTCAGAACTGGCTCGAGTTCTGAAAATCTAAGAACAAAGGAGGATTGAGAGAGAGAGAGAGATCATACTAATTTTCCTATACATTTCACGTATGGGCAATAATCAGTACCTATTTTATACCTTACTTGATTCAAATGGATGGCAGAAAAAATGTTGATGACTAAAGATGATCGTAGGTTAATCACGTGTTAGATCGTCTCAAGATATTTCCTGCGCTTTTTGAACGGAGTCAATTGGATTCCGTATGTGGAAGTTATGGCTTCCAGAGCAAAGCCTATTTTGATTTCTTCATAACCCGATCGGGTTATGGAAAATAAAATACATAATTTTTACTTCTTCAAAACCCGATCCAGTTTTGAAGTGAAAATTGCACATTTTAAATTCTCTAGAACCCAATCGGGTTATGTAGGAGTTGAAAAAGTACCTTTTTCTTTTCAGAACCCGATCGGTTTATTTGAAATTTAGAAACTCAATTGGGTTATTGCTTGGGAAGAGGCTTGGAAAATGACCCAAAGGCTTGGAGGCTCATTTTCCCTCCATTTTTGTTCTTTTAGACATTTTTTCATCTTGTAAGATGAATTCTCGACTTTATCTTCATCAGGTTTGCAATTTGTCAAGAGGGTAGCACTATAATTTTCATCATAATCTCATTCGTCTTATTAGCTTTCTAACCATATAAATGTTTCTATTTTTGGACAACATTAGCATAGTAAACTTTAATTTTCTTTACCAGTGTCTTAACAGTCAACACAGACATATGTCTACCATTTTTTTAATAACTTTTGATATATACTTAACCAAATTACAAATAAATTATATACTATTTTTCTACACTTAATTCTATACACTCTTAAAAAAATTCATTTTTTATTATTTTGATGCAAGTTATGCCCAACGCACAAACAGGTACCAAATTTTAAGGATGCGGTCACTTCAAAAAATCACTGAAAAAAATACTCATTAGAAAATTACAAAAAAATACACAACCTCTAGATCTCACTCTTACCTATCATCCTACCAAAGGGATTTAAAATATTATGAATATAACTATATCTTTTGTACAGTGCACAGAAATAGCTATGTTATGTTTTTCAGAAAAAATCAGGAACAATTTTTTATGCGCGTGGGGTTTGACCCTCTTAATCTTATTAGTTTTTAAAAATATTTAGTGTTTTAGAAACTAGATTCAGATTACTACAATTTTTATTTTTTACATATCTTCTTATTTGGAGTGCATGACCCTCAAACGTTTGTTTCAAGTTCAGGTTTACCCAATTTCAAAAAAAATGTGTCCACTTATACCCCCTTTTTTGTTCACAACTTGGTGCACATACCCAGATACTTTTTCTGATAATGGATATTATTTTTGGTGTGTCGAAGAGTTAAATCATTGAGAAAAAAATGTCAACAAAGTCGAACACTCTCTGGTATCCTTCATTCCCATGAGTACTACTCAATGAATGTCTGCATGTCTTTGTCTTTGTCTGTATTTCATGAAGATCCCATTATCTTGTCAGTAGATGGATCCATGTTTCACCACATTCAAAACCCTGCATGTGAACGTCAACGATGTATTAAATAGTATACAAAACCCTAAGATATAAAATATAATTAAATGTATTAAAAAAAACAAATAAATCCATATCGCACTACCACCCAAGCTTTCTGCCCTTTTGACCATGGAAGACACGTGTCAAGATCGCGTAATGCCTTGAAGAGTAAAAGTCGTGCATCTCCCGATCGAGGGAACATGCCGGCTGTTGATGTTTTCTGTGTTTTAATAGGCAATCAGGTTACTTAGGGTTTGTGGGTTTGGGACATGTGTCACCCGAGCGCGTTGCCTTAATGGTTAAATATCCAACAACTTCTTCTTTGAGGCATAAAAACTGTTGTTGATCTTCATCAACTTAACCGTAGATCGATCTTCAAATTTTTGTTAACAGTCGATCACCTTTTCTACCAGGTTAAAAGATCACCATTGATTTAAAGCTCGTGCTGAAAGATTGAAGCCTTAGTAATTTGTAATTTGACATGTCTTTCAAAGTGGCATGAATCCTCATCATTTTGTTCAACGAATCAAAAATGACCAACTGTATCCTTGTTGTCTCAATGTCAGAACATCTGTGGGCCCATAACACATGTCGCACTGTCGCATTGCCTTTAAGATTAAAGGTCATTCATCTTAAGCTTTGAGGCATAACGACAATCGTAGATCCTTGCAGAACTTCATCAAAATTTAACCGTAGATCTTCGTTCTTCATTGCTGAGAATTTAGTAGGTTTGGGACACGTGTCAACATCGCATGTTGCCTTGATGGTAAAGATCGTTCATCATCTGTATTTAGGTGTAGCGCCAGCCGTCGATCTAATTTGATCTGTGTGATGATTACTTTTCTTTGACTTCAGTCAAGCGGGAATTGGCGGACACCTGTCAGCTCGTCGCGAAGCCTTAATGAATAAAGCTCATTTATTTTCTCGTTTGAGGTAAAGTGTCATCCTTTGATCTTCGTTTGAAGATTAATCATTGAACATATCTGTGGAAAGGTACAAAGTAATCCGATAAACCGCGAAAACACATATAACGGCTAGTTTCTGAATTTAAATATAAAAATGACTAAGGTAAAACAAAAACATAGAACTTAAGGACTTATTCATAAAATTAAAGAGTACTTCCTTGAGATTTTAAGATACTCAAATCCATATGTAAATCTGGGTTCCACCAGGATGGAAACATTCTTTGTTTGTAATGTGTCTATTTTATGCAAAGGAAATATGTTTTTGCCCTTACTTTCTATGTCATGGTGCGATGCATCTATTTTTCCATATTAAATAGAACTCTCTAATGATAAAGTGCACTCATGAAAGCAAGGTCTCATCATTGTTAATTATTCTTCACTTTCTTACTAATTTCTTCTTCCATCTAACTTTTCTTCTGTCAATCCTATCAATAATTTTCAAAAAAATGTCTTCATGTAAAGATATCTCTGTCTAATTTATGCTTTCTACTCACTTTTCTTCTATCAATCCTAGCAATCATCCTCATGTCAACAATTTATCTTTTTAATTTATTCTTTCTACTAACTCTTCTTATATCAATCCTTGTAATTACTTTTGAAAAATTGTCCTCATGACAAATTTATGCCCATTTGTTTGAGTAGGCATCTTGCCTCTATTCCTTTGGTCCACTAGGGCATGATTTTATATTTTTGTTTGAAACAATGCTAAGAATCACATTGTCTCAAAGAGAGGAAAAATGTAGACTCTAAAACATGGTCAATTCATATGACTCCCCTTTTTAACATGCCTTCTATATTGTGCATTTGATCTTCACTATACAGATCAATATTGTGTCACTCTTCCATGTCATTAATTACTAATGTTCATCCTCTAATGGCTTTATATCCTGTCGATTTTCCCTTAGTCAACTGTCTGGTCATACGATCTTATTGATGAATTAATCATCTTTAGGGGCGAACAAACATTGAATTTGTCCCCTTATCTTAAGTCCTATGTCATGTTAAATGAATTTTATTTATTTACCCTCATTTCCCATTATCCCACAATTAATTGATTTTGAATTAATTAATTATTTAATTTATCTCAAATATGGGAATTAATAATTTTGGATTTATATTATTCTCTCATTTCTAATCCCACCAATTTGGCTTCATTTCTAATAATTTTGCTTCCACCCATTAATTTTTCCTTCGCCCCCCTAATTTCTCCTTACACCTTCCCTTTTCCATTTTTCCTAATTTAGCCATGCACCTTCTCCTTAATTTACGGATTTGATTTGTGATTTCCAATTGCACATTCCAATTTGATATAATTTTTCATATGCAAGCCAATTTGTCATAAATCTTGCCATTTTCCATTTTTGAGTTCTCAAATGCAATCCTGACCGTCAATTTGAGTTCCAAAAATCTATAAATTGGACTCTATTTCCTCATCCTCTTGAACCACACATTTCAAGTATTTGCATTATCATCCTGCCAATAATTACTTTTATTGTATGTGCATTTTATCAATATGAGAGCAACATCAATTTGGAGAAGAAAGAAACAACATTGAAGCTTCATTAATGGAGTGCTTTATTTGGTTTATTTTCCATGTTTTATGCACATTGTCTTAATTGTTTTAATGGTGTGATTATGATTAGGTTTGTTTAATTTCATAGGCTTTGTGATTGGCTTAATCATGTATTTTTCTATTTCCAATTTCCTAGTCTACAAGAATCTAGTTTCATTTCAGCGTAAGTGTTTTTATATTATATTTGTGTTTTAATTCTTTTCAAAAGTAAAATAGTTTCCTTTAAAGAAAAGTAGTCTTAGAATTTGAATTCTATATGTGTGTGATAGATTAGATTTGAATTCGAATGATATATGTAGTTTAAAAATTCCATTAATTGATCTTGACTAAGTTATACCCAATATCAGTTGAAATCACCTTAGTCTAGATACGATAGAGTATCTTGAACATAGAGATAGGACATTTGATTTAAACTTTGAAGCCTTAGAGAACAGCACCTGAGAGCTCGTGATGAAGCATGATCAGAAATACAAATTAGTGTTTTTAGTGTAAAACCCCCAATTCAAAAATATTAATGCTTATTGCATACAACTCTAAAACACACTAGGCTCGATAATTATAAAAGTAAATGACTCGAGTTTTTACATCAACGTCCATTACAACTATAATTAGAAATAGGATTACAATTAGAACTATGGTTAGGGATACAATCAAACTTGAAGTTGAGGTCACAGCTAACACCAATAATCTTTATTACTCTGGTAATGTTGAAATAGATTAAGTTTGCAAAATCCTATTGATCTCAAAGTGGTAGTAGCCTATATTCTCTGCCTTTAAATGACAACAAATACTTGTGTTACAATATTATATAATTCTAGATAATATTATATTCTCTGCCCGTTTGTTTCCTAGAATATGACTGGAATTGGTATTATCTAATTCCAAATAATGCCAAATTCCATGTTTGGGTCCATGAATAAAAATGGAATTGGAATTACAAAATTCTCATTTTGGGGCCAAAATGGGAATATCATCTTCCACCTAAATAGGTGGAATTAGAATTCCAATTTTTACAAAAGCAAATTTAATATTTCGCGGGATCCGCGACTATAAAGATGTATATTATATTGCTATAAGGATGTGTATATATATACGCATGTGTGTATATATGCATGTGTGTATATACACTTATGTATATATATGTACATGTATGTATATGTACACATGTGTATATATACATGGTATACATGGGTATATGTGTATGTATATATACACATGTGTGTATGTGTATACATGGATACACACTTGTATGTGTATATGCACATATATGTGTGTATATATACACACATGTATGGTGTATGTATATGTGTGTATATACACACACATGTATATGTGTATATATACACATCTGTGTATATGTACACAAATGTGTGTGTATATATATACACATGTGTGTATATGTGTATACATGGATACATACTTATATGTGTATATGTATGGCATGTATATATACACAAATGTGTGTATATATATACACATGTATGTATATGTATATACATGGATACACACTTGTATGTTTATATACACACATGTGTGTATACACACACATGTATGTATATGTGTATATATGTGTGTATATACACATATGTATACACATACATATGTGTGTATATACACATATGTATACACATACATATGTGTGTATATATACACATGTATATATATATATATATATATGTGTGTGTGTGTGTGTGTGTGTGTGTGTGTGTGTATACAATACATGTGTATAAACACATGTGTGCATGTGTGTATATATACATACCATATTCAAAGAAATTAAAAAATAAAGAATTAAAATTCCTTATGCATCTTCTCATTCATCTTCCAGGTGAACCAAACGGGTCGGTCCATATTCCGGATTTCATTTTGAGGATAAGGATCTTCCTGAATTTGCAGCATCTTCCTGAATTGACCATATCTAGGATATGGTATTCCAGTACCCAAACGTAAAAGCAAGAAGTCACGATTAGATAGCACTTGTTCATCATTCACATAAATAGACAAGGTAATATGCTTTTGCATAAGGAATTAATATTGCATCAAATCGAATACATTTAAATTGAAGTCAATGATTAATGCCATCTTATTTTACTTTGATAGAAAACACTCAATTTTAATTGTACTAATCACAATGGTACCTAATAGGAATGAAGGTAATTAAAATCAAGATCATGCCTAAGAAGTATAATTTTCACTACCCGAATAATATTGAAATAGATTTTTTTTTTTTTGATGAATAGTTCCTTTCCATTAATAAATTTCAAAGTTACATATTCACAAAAAAGGGGCCGGGGGATAAATAAAATCACCCCGCAGAGTCACTCGGCCAAAGCCGGATACAGAT
>MU223457.1:3856620-3870758 GCA_018584345.1 Thuja plicata | reverse complement strand
GAACGATATTGACATAGGTAACTTGGTGTAGTTAGAACATATAAACAATAGAACATATAAGTCTACCAAAGTTTTCCCTTTTTTGATGGAATTTTCCACATAGAAATTGAATCATCTATGAGCGAGATTTGATGGAGAAGTGATAGATTTAAATCAACGATACCATTTGCAAAGATTGAAACATGAACATTGTTGGATCTAGCTTGATACCTACTAGTTGTATTTGAGAGCAACATTGAAGGGATTTCCCACTCATTTGATTTATCACATTTATTGTAATCATCGCAGTACATGAGACTACATTTTGCTTTAGCATTTTAAAAAATAGGTGTCATGCACACACTATCATATTCTCTACACACATCCTGCTATCATAGGATTCCACAACACATCTTATTTTGGGCATTTCATCAAACAAGTGGCACACATTTTTCACTCTAATTTTTTTCTCGTATCTTGTTATCATAGCATTCCGTGAAACTACATTTATTTTTGGCATATATTGAACACTTTGGACACATCATCAATTCTAGCATTCTGGCAATACCCTCTAGCTATGGAAGTCCACAAGAGCACATCTCATTTAGCAATTTTCTCAAACAAATAGCATGCCATTATCATGCACCCTTTCTAGGCATATAGGACAATCATTGCTTTCCAGGGTACAACATCTCATTTTGGCATTTCAACAAGCAATTGGTAAGCACATTTAATTCTTCCTTCCTAGAAAATCCAAAGATCATTGCATGACATGATACCACACTTCTTTAAGGAAATTTGTCAAAAAATCATTTTACCTCCTTGATTACTCTACTGCAAACATAACCAGACAACATCGCAGTCCATGCATCTTCTATTCTCCCATTTTGAACATAACCTAAATCATTGCAGTCCATGAAACTATATTTTGTTCAAACATGTAGAACCTCCCATAAGTAGAAGTTCTAGTATAAATTACAATCAGCATAACCCTTTCATTTCTTTTGATACATATACAAATTATTAAAATATTTATAATATTTTATTAAAGATTAAATTAATTTTTTTATATTTAATATATATAATGAAATCCAAAAACCATTTTCCATAATTAAAATATCGCCCTCCTCCCTCTGTGCAATAAAATAATATTAATTTAACTAATCTTTGATGAGCGTAATAAAATAATATTAATAACTAATCTTTGATGAGTGTAATACATAGCAGCTCAATCTGTCGAGTTTTTGAAAGCCATGAAAAGTAGTCATTTAACCAGTTTTCCACTTGTTTATTGCAAGACAATGCATGAAAAATCAGTGACACTTGTCAAGTGTAAATAAATGTGTCAAGTAGTAGGGAGCACATCACAACACTATGAGTAGTAGTAACTGAAAAATGGAAAAATATGGAAGCTTTAGATGCACTAGACATGAGAAGGAAAAAGTGGTCGATGAGAACATTTGAGATTAGAGGTGACGGGCGCAGATATAGAGAGCAGGATTAAATAAATTCATCTGATCAAGCACATCTACTTTTATGTGCTTGCATGCCTCAAACGATACCCTGTATCTATTCCATACTCTGCCATGTTGTTGTCAAATTTGGATGCTCTAATTTGTAAGAAGTGTTAGTTGTCGACCGAGTCTGCATAGAGTCGTTATCCTCATCAAGTCTGTTCTTTTTGTATTTTTTTTGTTAGATGGTGTATCTTGCCTCGTCGTCATAGTTTCTTGGCTTGTGAATTGATCTATGGTAGCGCAATAAGCTTCTTCCTATGTTGTGTTTTTAGAGAAAAGCATGTACCTTTATTTGCAACAGTTTTGTAATGTTTTGGGTTGTTTGTGGGGTCGTGTCCTTGGGCTATGTTTCTTCTTCCTTCTTTATGGAGTCACAGGTTCTGTTTTATCATCTCTTATCCCCCAATTTTGCAGAAACAGGTTGGGAGTGTGTATTAATACTGTCATAATCGGCGTTTTGGTGTCCACTGTGTAAGGCATTTCTTTTAAAAGAAACTTTCCTGCTTTTCCAAAAAAAAATCTCATGAGTGACTGTTGACCTGACCAATCCAAAAGGAAAAGTGACTTATTAAATATGTGTTATTGCGCTTGCAGGACATGATAGCTGGCGGAACAGAGAGCTCTGCAACACTTGTGGAATGGGCACTGGTAGAGTTGCTGAAAAAGCCTAAAAACCTGGCAAAGGCAAACGAGGAAATTGACAGAAAAGTGGGGAAAGAAAGATGGGTGCAAGAGAAAGACATTGGTGAGATGGAATTCCTGCAAGGGATAGTGAAAGAAACAATGAGGCTGCACCTAGTTTCTCCCATGTTGGTTCCTCATCTTTCCACTGAACACTACAAAATTAGAGGGTATGACATCCCTGCCAACACCAGAACATTCGTGAACGTGTGGACAATCGACAGAGATGAAACACTGTGGGAAAAGCCAGAGGAATTCAAGGCAGAGAGGTTTCAAGGTAGTAGCTTGGATGTGAAGGGCAGAGATTATGAGCTGCTACCTTTTGGTTCTGGCAGAAGAATGTGTCTTGGGGGCCAGTCTGGGTCTGAAAGTGGTTCAGCTGGGCCTCGCCAATCTCATCCATGGCTTCCAATGGTACCTTCCTACGAATCAGAGCCCCCATGATTTGGATATGACCAAGACCTATGGTCTTTCAACACCCAAAGCAGAGCTTCTTGTTGCCATGGTAGAGCCTCGCCTGGCTCGTCATCTGTATCGTTTCCCTTAGAGACACATTTCATCTAAATAAGTCTTCAAAATATATAATCTTTTAGCCTTCTAAGCTTATGGTATCATCTTCTCGCTAATCAGAGGCACCAAGATTTGGAAATCATCGAGACCTATAGCCTCTCCATGCCCAAAGCAAGCAGTGTTTCTTGTTGCCTACCTCCTTACCTTCACCATTTTCTTTAATTCCACATTTCACAAGTCTTCAGTTTGAGTGTCATTTAGCTTTATCAACTGTGGACAGCTGGTGAAAAGGGACGAAGGGGCCAGATGACTTCAATGGTAGTCATTGGCCTCTCCGCTACTTCTAATCGTTAGATGGAAAAAATAGGCCGTGCCTCTCCAAAATAGGAACGCCTATGGCGTAAATATATAGATATTACAATTTTGAATTTTGTACTGAGTTATATGAGAATTTAATTTTTGATCCTTAAATTGGCTTTGAGGATGTTGAAGTTCATGTTTTTATAAGAAGAATGTTATGATTACTCTATTGGATGATATCTCTTTAAGGAGGATTGGATTCATCACTATTTCATGATCAATTTGTTATATGTTTATTTTGGCATTATGTTAGATAAGATAATGACTTGTTAGCTTAGTAATGATTATGGGATTATGACTTCTAAAATCATTCTTAAGGTTTCATGGTAGTACTTGCACAAATTAGAAGTTATGAGTCATCTTAAAAATCAATCCAATCAAATTAATCCTAGCTCTCCATCCACCAATCACTACAATTAAATAAATTATCCCTCTTATATTTAAATATAGATTTCCTCTTAAGTGCAATCCTACCTATCCACTCAACGCAATCTCAAGGCTCTATCAACCAGTAGGCCCCATTTGGTAACGGGAATTAGAGTGGAATTAAAAGATTTCTAATGCTTAATTCACCAAATACACAGTTTGGTAACTCAACCAGAATTGGAATTGAGAATTCCCATTTTGCCCTATTTTGGGAATTAGAATCTTCATGTTGAAAAGCTGAATTGGATTTACAAATTCCAATTCCTCTTTTTTTAAGCCAGAGTTTATAAATTTTTTCGGGTCTAGGCATGCCCCTGGTAGACATTTTATAAAAAAATTTGGGTCCATGTGTGCCCCTCATAACAATCAACATTATTTTGTTTGTGTCCACATGTATGGTGTCGTAGGGTTTGAACATCATGTGTATGTTGGTGCAAGGTTTGGACGTCGTGTGTATGCTGGAGTAGGGTTTTGACGCCATGTGTATGTTGGAGCAGGGTTTGGACACTGTCTGTATGCTAGAGCAGGTTTTGCATATGTCTGTGTTGCTTCTATGAACGTGGTGGAGAAATTTGTAAGTCTTTCTCTGTCACTTTGTTAAGGGAATACATATCATACATTATTTTGAAGTTTTTCTCTGTCGCTCTGTCGCATTGAGAATATATAACATAAAATGTGGATTTGAGTACTTCATGATGAATATCGACCTTTTGATGTTTCTGACCTCTTGAATTCAATCTCTTTCCTTCTGCTTCAACTCTTCCACTCTGAAGTACTGCTCACCTACTTCAAAATTCTCTTTAACTCTTTCTGAGTACTTCATGATGATACCCAACCATTCTGATTGTTACCCCAACCATCCACACCACCTAACAACCACTCAAGGCACTGCTCACCTCCTTCATAGTTGCAAATCCCTATGGTGCTTTGCTTAACTCAAGGAATTAGAGGCCATGAATTATCCCCTTGTTGCAAAGTTTTGACATAGAAACCATACTTCCATGTAGACATAGTAAACACACTCACCACCTCTAGGTGACCTCTGGCAATGAGTGACCAATAGTTTTTGCAATCAATAGATTCTTGACAACCATCATTAACTTAAATTGAGAGGTTGTTAGTTCCTGCAATTCCTTGTTCACCACATGGATTTCCTTGCTCAACACATTCACATCCTCCACAAATGTATGAGCTTAAAGACTACTAGATGCCTGAGGAGATACCCTTTCAATACCTTCCATTGGCACTATCACACTACAGAGATTTGGCAGAAACGCACACACTAGCCATCCTCTCACCTCAATCAATGGGGCTTCCACTACTAGTTTTGCAAGAAACTCCTCAGAGATAGAGGCTTTAGATTGAAAAATCCCAGAATCATCAACCGATGAATGCCCTAACAAACTCTGCCAAATTTAATGAGGTATTTTTAAGGAAAACCACCCCTCTAAGTTAAGAGTATGATGTCTTTCCAAAGTAATGCTTACCAACTAGTTTCCCCAACAAACCACCAACACCATAAAACTAGAGATTCCACCTACACACAACACACTATAGAATTGATAGAGAAATGAAGAGCAGCAGAATATTGGGATTGCCAAAGCTCCACCATAGAAGAACCATAAATATTGCAGCAAGCCTTCACAAGACAATTTCGGAAAGCATGCAAGTAAAATTGCACAAATAAGCTTGACATGGAAATACATTATCAACATGACCTCACGGTCATAAACTATCAAGAAACCATCCACGAAAATACATTAACAACATAAACTCACAGTCATAAACTATCAAGCAACCATCCATGGAAAAACATTATCAACATGACCTCATAGTCATAAATTATCAAGCAACCATTGACAAAGTGAATTGACATATAGGGAAGGGAAAATGAACATAACATGGGTAGTAATTACATACCCTCAAAAAACCCACCATGGGGTTAAAAACTTATACCAATCAACTATGGGAGTCAAACATTGGAAAGATATTTATCCAGTCACATTCAAGCTCCACCCAATCACTTCAGAGAGCCGAAAAAGGCTCTTGATCATCTTCCATATTGGCTAAAAAATAAGCAATGAGTTCAACTCACATGTATTCATCATTTTATTGCATTTGGCAATAGGTATATATGAGTTTATAAGATCAACATGTTTCAATATTATTTTGTTCTTCCATCCCATCCCATAGTGGCAAATATATTGATTATTGTCTCTTCCAATTCACATGTCCATCAATTTGGGCTATAGGGAGACCTGCCCAATCATCACTAATATGTACTCCAAATATTTCTATGATCAATCATCGTGAAAGTTGGAATTGATATTATACTTAATATTATTAAGATTGTGTAATTATTCTGAATTATTTGTGAGATTGCTAAAAAAATTATGGATCATATGTTTGACATAATTTGCCAAGAAATCTACTGCCATCTGAGCTTTTCTGTAGCTGCGTTGTACCATCAAGGAATTGAGAGAGTTTATATGCAGTCAGCTCTGAGATAAAATAGTATTAATCTTTCATTTTTCAGTTTTTTTGTTTTTGGATTGAACCAATAATGATCATCAAATCACCCTCTATTTCAACATTCTTTAATCTGAATTATAAGCATGTTTGTAGAACCAGGACCAATGTCTTTGATGCAACAATGATTAGGTTCCCTTCTGAATCTCTAAGGATGCTTCTAGCCCAAGAGACCTAAATTACTTGTATATGCCCCATCAAAGTTTAGTTTGTCTTAAGTGGTTACTTTGTGTGGTATATGTTTCACATCTTTCTGTACTTTATTGGTGGAATTTGCTCCACCAACCCCACAAATGAGGGAGCATGAAAAGGGATATTATTGCTTTAGGCTCTAGAGTAACAACTTATCGGGCCAACCGCCTAAAATATTGACTCTATCCACCTTTTAGGAAATAAATTATTGTTGTAAATCTTGTAGGGAAACCTTTTAGAGAAACCAGAGTTGTTAGTTTCAAAGTTTTTTTTTTGCTGTGGGATTTTTTCACTACTTTTTAATGATTATTTGCACTCATGTTTTCTTATTTTTTGTAGTTCCATATTTTCTATGCATTTGAACATATGGTTCTATAATACTAGGGCATCAAAAATGACTACTTCCGAGTAATTAATTATTAAATCATTTCACATGAGATGTATAGTGCTCTGTTGGATGGAGTATCATGAGCCAACTTAGAGGAAAGATGATCCATGCTATCTAGAAGGGTGGGGTTTTCAACTACTATACATGATATGCCCCTTCCAAGGATATCATTAAGCCGCTTGTATCTCTTATTGAGATCATTGAACTTGTCTTCTCATTGCCGAGGAAAAACAAAACTTCCCTTGTCCATCATTGTTTTGGACACCGATTTCCACTTGCCTTTCTTTTGTAAAATATCACCTGGGCTTCTTTTTGTTTGCATCATTGCATTCCAATCCACCATCATCACCCACATACGAAACCATTTTTAGGTTTCCCTTTGCTGCACACCATGAAATTCTTTGCCAAACCTTTGGAGTCCACCAATACCAGACAACATGTTCCCTGCTAAGATATTGCCTTTCACTCTCCCTAACACTATCCAACCACAATCTTATTCCTCTTGGTAGAAGCACAAAATAATTTCTATCAAAATGGGCTATCTAATGGTTTCTTTTCCCACATCACCATTGATGATTACAAAGAAAGGTTGAATTGTTATCAACTCCACTTATATATGATAACAAAATTCTAAATTACCTATCTTTGTAATCATCAATGGTGGTTTGGGAAGAGAAGCCATAACATTCTCTGCATGGATGATTAGATGGTCTGCCCAAATCACCATTCATGGTTACAAAGATAGTTTGAATAATTAGATGGTCCAAAACCCTACTCCAGCATACACACGGACGTAAACAAAACAAATTGTTGATTATTATGACAGGCATACACAGACTTAAAAATGGGCATTGGAATTCCACCTTTTCAAGTAGAAGATAGAAATCCTAAACATGGGCCGAAATGAGAATTTGAAATGGTCTGCCCAAATCACCATTGATGGTTACAAAGCAAGGTTGAAATTTTATCAGCTCCACTTATATATGATAACAAAATTCTAAATTACCTATCTTTTTAATCATCAATGGTGGTTGAACTTTTATCAGCTCCATTTGTATATGATAACAAAATCCTAAAATTTCTATCTTTCTAAGCATCAATGGTGATTTGGGCATTAGGAAATATTATAGAATGATGCCAATCATGAATAGTATCTAATCATCAGCCAGTAGAAAATAATATCAGCATATGTGAACTATCAGAACTTTTTTCTTGTTGGGCTTATGATCTTTATCACTCGGTACTCCTTGGTGTATTCCATTTAAATTCAAGTCCATTTGTAAATGATAAAAAATTCTAAAATATCTATCTTTCTGATAATCAATGTTGATTTTGGCATAGCAACCATTAAACTCTTTGCATTTATGATACTTGAAAGGTATGCCCAAATTACCATTGATGATTACAAAGATAGGTTCTAGAATTCTCAGCTCCATTTGTTTATGATAACAAAATATTAGCATATGTCAACCATGACAACAGTTTATAAGAACTAGAAATGACAATTCTGAAACATTTCCATTACAACACATGATTTGAGTAAGATAATTACAACAGTGTAATTGATCATGTGTAATTGATCTTCATCACTTGGAACTCCTTGGTGTATCTCATTTAAATGCAACAGGGATAACAATTTAAAGATGTATGAACATATAAGATGTAACAAATCATGCCAATCACGAACAGTATACAATCATCATCCAGTACATAGTAATATCAACACATGTGAACTATTAGAACTTTCATCCTGGTGGGATTATGATCTTTATGAATTGGTACTTCTTGGTGTATTCCATTTAAATTGAAGAGTTATAGACAAATAACATGGAATAGAATGATGTCAATGAACAATATAACTTTGGTTAAAAACCTAATGCAACAAGGCTAACTAATGTTGAAATTTGGATCAAATTTGAGTGTTAGATAAATTTTATTACATGGAACATAATCACGTTGTTGCATTTTTTATGTCCTCTTCTCTTTCCACAGTTTAGGTCCTCAATGGATTTTAGTGACAATATTAATGTCCAATGATGCATAGTTACGAAGACCACAGTCACTCATCTTCTCATAGTTTTTCTTACTTTCCTTGCAGTAGCCAAAGAAGTTTATGCACAAGAAGTGAAAAGACAAATGCATAGACGAAAAAGAGATGAAATTCCTTTTTATAAATGCATTATTTATTCCACTAAGGTGGATAGTCATGACCAAATTCATATGAGTAGAGGAGCCTTCTTTCGTCTATCCAATATTCTAAGGCAAAAAGGAAGCATGATAGATACGGTAAACATAACATTAGAAGAACAACTAGTGATATTTGTCCATACCCTTGGCCACAATCTGAGGAATTGTAAGTCTTCCCATAACTTTGGGCATTCATGAGAGACAGTAAGCCGATACTTCCACAAGGTCTTGACGGTTGTTTTAGCACTCCATGCAAAATATTTTATACCACCTGGTCCAAAAACTCATCCTAAAATCAGTGGGAAGGAACATTTTGATCCATACTTCAAGGTAAAATGTGTACAGATACAAATTTATTACATGATTGTTCATCCTTATCCTATTAGTGTTTGAGTGTACATTTGATTATTGTATAATTTCCTATAGGATTGTGTTGGAGGAATTGATGGAACACATATACCAGTCACTGTCAATGTCGACATATAGGGTAAATATCGTGATACAAAAGGCAACTTGTTGCAAAATGTTATGCGTGCATGTTCATTTGATTATAAGTTCCAATAATTCCTTGTTGGTTGGGAAGAGTCTACTGTAAATAGTCATGTTATAGCTTCAACTCTCTTGAGATCAGATCTATTGGTAGTTCCTCCCGGTACGCCAAATCACATTATAATATATAGTGAATAATATGTTAACTATTTTGAACATTTTAACAATATGCTTTTTTTATGTAGGAAAATATTATCTATTCAATGCTAGATATCCAAACATACCAGGATTTATCACTCCTTATCGGTGTACACGCTACCACTTGAAGGAGTTTTCAAGAGAAAACCTGATAAAAACTCCATAAGATTTGTTTAACCACCAACACTCCTCACTTAGAAATACAATAGAACATACATTTAGGATTTTAAAGCAGTATTTTACTATCCTGAGACATGCAATGTAAATCCAGTCATGAAACAAGCACATATTGTTTTAGCATGTTGCATAAGACACAACGTCATTATGATAGAGGATGTTGTTCCATCTTATATAGCTATTGAAGAGGAAGATAACCGAGATGGGATAAATGTACCAATGCTTGAGACATATGGGTTGAGTTAGCGTGATAGAGATGATTGGGGAAAGTTTTGAGATGATATAGCAAATAGGATGTGCCAAGAATACATATCTCAAGATTAGTTGTAGTTTTATGGGATGTATCTTTGTTATGTGTCAATGTATTTTATTTGATTACATTGATGTAAGAAGATACAATGATACACATATTAAAAAAAATTATGGTACAATGAATACAGTGATGTATGTAGATACCATGATATACATGATAGTTTCCTTGTTCTATTTTTTGTATCTTCATTCGTAGCTGATTAATTTCTATACCTATTGAATTTGTTTAGTCCTGTTGCATTAGGAAATCATTCAAAGTTTAGAAAATTGCAGCTTAAAGTTAACTCTTTAAATTTAAGTAGAATGCAACAAGGAGTACCAAATGATGAAGATCATAAGCCCACAATACAACAAATTTTTTTTGAAACAAATTAATTCTGATGATACTCCCTATTCTTTTCCATTTAAATTTAAAGAGGTTCAACTTAAAATTGTAATCCTATGATTACCTTAAATTATAATTGTTTATACCTACTTTTTGATTGGCATCATTCTGTTACATGTAATATGTCTATACCTCTTGAATTTGTTTAGCCTTGTTGCATTAGGAAATCATTCAAAGTTTAGAAAATTGCAATTTAAAGTTAACTCTTTAAATTTAAATGGAATGCAACAAGGAGTACCAAATGATGAAGATCATAAGACCGCAATACAACAAAAAATTCGTTGAAACAAATAAATTTTGATGATACTCCTTTTTATTTTTCATTTAAATTTAAAGAGGTTCAACTTTGAATTGCAATCCTATGATTACTTTAAATTTCAATTGTTTATACTTACTTTTTGCTTGACATCATTCTGTTACATGTAATATGTGTTGATGGCAATTATTCAATTGTGTATTGTCATTGATATTTACACGTGTTGTGATGTTTACACAAATGTCTAATCCTATCCTAGCATAGTCAGTCTATGCCAACCTCTCACGGGCATTGAAGAAGATCAAAGTGATTTTCAGTTCTAACCAAGTTCACTCGGGCATTACAGTATTGGTCGGGCATTGAAGGATTTCAGTATTAACCGAGTTATGCTTTTAGTGACAGCCGACTAACAACTTATATTTTATGGTTAATTGGTTATATGAAGCTGACAAACTTAAGTTTTATTGATTATTTGGAAGGTTATTAAGGCCAACTTGACAATGCTTATCATATATATATATATAATGTCAAGTTTAGACTTAATATATGTAAGAAAGATGTGCATGTTTATGATATGAAGTGTGGAGGTGAAATTAGATGGGATTCAGATTGAGAATAGAACATATAGAGCTGCAATAGAATATCTAATCAGTGAGGATCAATTTTTATAAGCCAGAGCAGAGATATAAATCAGAAAATACAGTTGCTTCTCAAAAGAGGTCAATCCATTGTTACTCTCTAACAATTGTAGCAGTGATCTAAATCTATTTACAGAGTATACTTAACAGTCTTTTGTAAATCCTCTCACAAGGTGACATTTCGACATTGAAGTGTTTGAAGACCTCTAACAAGGTCACTCCTTACAGGGTGATTAAATCCTCTAACAAGGTCACACCTAGCAGTGTGTTATTGTAACCTTTAACAGGGTTGGCTCTGAACGGAGTTCACTTCAGAAGAGTGAAAAATAGGACTAGTTGAAATTGGTGGTTTTTCCCATATTGGGTTTCCACATTAAATCTTGGTGTAATCTGTGTACATTTTATTTGCTTTATAGTTTATGTTTCTGCAGTTAATCACTAAAGAATAATCACAGTTAATATATTAAGATTTGCTATGTTAACCGAGAAACAATGATAAATTTGTTTAAAAACATCTAAGGGACTTGGATTTGTTTTTGTGGTAACTGATTCACCCCTCCCCTCTTAGTTATCAACTCATTTCCAACAATTGGTATCAAAGCTTTTGGTGCTTACATGGAAGGTTTCAAGGCCTAAGCTAAAGATCAGAGATGTCTTATAGAAGGGAAATCCCCAAGCTTAACAAGGACAACTTCACTACATGTCAAGATTTGATGAGGCTACATCTATATACTATTGGAGATACTGGTTTGCAATTTCTAGATCACAAGTATGTGGAACTGCCGAGACCTATGTCTATGGAACAAATTACAGACATGAAGCATCATAACATAATGATAATTGATATATCTTCTTCACTCGACTATTCCAAATTTGATGAATTCAAGGACTGCCCTACTGCATATGATATGTGGAAGAAATTGCATGATATACGTGGAGGAGATGACAATTTAAATAGAGCCAAAGCATAAAAGTCTCAGAGGTCGGTTTGATTAGATGAAAATGAAAGAAGGAGAAGATATTACAAAGTACAGTGAAAGAATAAAAAAGGGTCAGTGCAATCAGAGCTGCCAGTGGAATAATTGAAGACAAAATAGTGTTCAGTAAGGTATTGAGAACTTTACTTCCTATCTATGAAATTAGAGTTTTAGCTATTCAAGAGATGAGATGCAATAATGATATAACTCTAGATGGATTGGTTGGAAGGCTTACAACTCTTGAGTTGGACAACTTTGACAATTATTCTCCTAATCCTAGAAATCTTGAGTCTGCATTCAAAGATAAATCAAACCTTGGAAACATGAAAGGAAAATAGATTGACAGTGATATCGATGATGATCCTGATGATGAAGATCTAGAAATCATTGAAGCATTACTTGCAAAGAGAGCTGCAAAAGGAAAATGATAGTACAAAGGAAGAATACCATTGATTTTCTTTACGTGTGATGAGGTTGGTCACATTTCTGCTAAGTTTCCAAATAAGGAAGACAAAGGTGAGAGAAATTTCAACAAGTACAAAGGCAAGAAAGATTTCAAAAGCTACAAAAGCTTCAAGGACAAAGGTAAGAAATCTTGTTATATTTCTAAAGATTCTAATAGTGATGAAGATGAAGATGAAATGGTTTACATTGCTATTAAGGATGAGTCAGACAATGAAGATAATGAAAAGACTATACTTTACTCTTATATTAGTAAGAATGACACTTGGATAGTAGATAGTGGTTGTTCTCACCACATGACTAGTGATAAAACCAAATTTGAACATCTTGAGCACTATGATGGTGGGAGTGTTAGTTTTGGGAATGATGAACCCTGCTATGTGAAAGGTAAAGGTTGTATTGCTCTAACTGAAGGAATCAAATATGATAATTATTATTGGGTTGAAGGACTAAGACATAATCTACTAAGTGTGGCACAGTTGAATAACATTGGTTTCAAGGTAGAATTCATGAATGGTAAGGCCAAGCTCCTAGATGGTAAGGGAAACCTAGTTGGAACTGGCAGACAAACAAAAGGTAATCTATTTTATCTTGATCTCAATGAAAGTTCATGTTTTATTTCACAAGTAGAAGAAAGCTAGTTATGGTTCAAAAGGTTGTGTCATGTGAATTTTGATAACCTAATCAACATAAGAAAGAACAAAAGAGTAAGAGGTATTCCTATATTGAAGAAACCTAAATTAGCAATATGCAAACAATGTCAAATTGGGTAGATGGGCAAGACTAGTTTCAAGAGCAAGAATTACAATACAGAAGAAGTCTTAGAATTAGTGCATACTGATTTATGTGGACCAATTGGAACAAAAAGTTACACACATGAGAAGTATTTCATTCTATTTGTTGATGACCATTCCAGAATGATGACTGTTATGTTTCTCAAAGAAAAATCAAAAGATTTTCATAAGTTTAAATGGTACATTGCCAGAGTTGAGAAGGAAATAGGAAAGAAACTTAAATGCCTAAGATCTGTCAGAGGTGGAGAATTAATTTCTAATGAGTTCAATGAATTTTTCAATGAAAGAGGAATCAAGAGACAAGTATCTACCCCAGGTACACCACAACCAAATGGTATAGCAAAAAGAAGGAACAAATCCATTATGGATTGTGCAAGAACCCCGATGATTGAAAAGAATGTTGCTACCAAATACTGGAAGGAAGCCATCAACACTGCAATTCACACCTTGAACTGAGTTCAACTGAAGAAAGGTACTGAGAAGACACATTTTGAATTATGGTATGGCTATAAACCTAATGTTCGTTATTTTAAATTATTTGGAAGTAAATGGTACTGTAACATATGAAATAGAATGATGTTACTAAAATGTAATAGATAAAGTATAGAAATGATTGATTTGATTTATAGATTGTTTGTGAATTGATTATCTTGAAATGTAAGGTGTTAATGTGTAGATTGT